>JAPYYR010000374.1:0-33583 GCA_030523065.1 Aphidius colemani
AAGATTAGAAACATCTGTTGATGAAGAATACATAAATAATTTGAGGCATGCATGTTACAGAGAAAACAGTTATAGTAAGTTGTTGATTATGTTGTTGTTGTTTTTTTTTTCATATGCATATAAATTGTTGCTAATTGATTAATTAATATTTTTAGAAGATTCAATGGTGTGGAAAGCAAGGAATTTTGGTGATGCTGAACTATTTCAAAAAGCTAAAAATATTGAAAGACCATCGTGCAAACGACTTCAAGAGGTTCAAGCTGCCTAAGACAATTTTATTTATTTATTTTACTTTTCTTTTTTTTTTTTTGACATTATTAAACCGTGTAGATAGGTGTATAGTAACATACAGTTTTAATTGTTTTTTGATCTGCTATTAGTTTTGTCTGCAAGTTGATTTTGCAGACAAATATCCAAAAAACGTAATTAGCAAATATTTAAATCCAGATTCTTTTTTTTTTTCTTTATTAAATAATTAATCGATGCATTTTAAAGGCAAATCAATCTTTATCATTATCACATATATAAATAGTAGAGCAACAACAATACACTTTTTTCTTTTTTGTTTATTATTTTTTCTCGAGAAACAAATTGTAGGTACGGTTGATAAATTATAATTATTAAAATGAATCATGATTTATGGTACTTTAGTTGAATCAATTAAAGCTAATGCATAATATATAATCACTGTGTGTTATAAATAATAAAAGTAAAAAAATAAATAAAAACTACTGATACTTGGACAAGTGATAATTTAAATTACAACGTTTTTTTCATCTTCAGGGATAGATTTTTTTGACGATCCATCCATTATACTTCAATCACACGAAATTGTCCTTGAAATTAAACAACAATATTTCATATTTCATTCAACATATAACATGTATTTGCTTTGCTCCACTTGGCTTGATGGTTTTTGAATAAAAACCTCTTGCTGGATTATGTGCTCCTAATAAAAGTCAATGAAAATTTACTTGACACTTGACAATTTCTTTATTGACGACGGCTAATGATGATGATGATGATGATGATGATTGATGATGACAAACAACGATTGGCTGTTATTTTGTATCAGGCAAATATAATACTTGAAGAGCAATTGATGATCATATGTTTAACATATCAACAAATAAATAGGGGAGTTTTTTTGTTTTTTTTTTTTTTTAATTAAATATTCTTAATAAATTAATTAGTTATTTTCTAAAATAAATAGTAATATATTAATTATTTAATAATCATAGAATATTCTAGATTTTTCATATAGAAAATTATGATAATAATAATAATTTTCAGGGTAAAAGAACCAATGAAAATCCGACATTTGTTGTTGAATATGAGACACTATCTCGTCTTGGATTGGCTGAGTGAGGCTGCGTGGTTAAGTGTGATTGGATTTATGACGTAGTGAATTGTGAGTATGTGTATGTTTGATGACATGTTCCAGTCTGCCAACAAGCCCAAGTCAGTCAAAAAAATCTTAAATCGTGACAAACAAATCATCTCTCTTGTCCTGGAAACAGAGAAAAAGTTTTAAACATTTTAGAGTTGTTAATAAAAAAAAAAAAAAAAACAATTGAATAAACTTGAACATCATGATGAAGAAACACATTTATTTGTGTCTAGCATTTTTTTTGTTGGCCGGTAAGAATAAAAAATAATAACATTATTTATTTATAATAAATATATAAACAATTGATTGATAATAACAATAATATTTTAAATAGGTGTACAAACAGCATGGGGAAATGTTGATGCTGTTGATTACAGTGATAAAATTGGTAAAGTTGAATTGGATCATGGCTCAAGTAGAGATGCATCAAGAACTGATGCTGAAACAATAAATTTAGCTAAAGATAAACTCGACGATGCAACAAAACAATTCAATAATTTGAATAGTAATAGCGAAAAATTCACATTTCAAACAGAAGTTAATCGTATGATGAAACTTATTATAAATTCTCTATACAGAAATAAAGAAATATTTTTACGTGAATTAATATCAAATGCATCTGATGCAATTGATAAAATTCGTTTATTGTCATTGACAAATAATGCACTCCGTGAAACAAATCCAGAATTTGAAATACGTATTAAAGCTGATACAGAAAATAAAGTACTTCATATCACTGATAGTGGTATTGGTATGACTAAAAAAGATTTAATAAATAATCTTGGTACAATTGCAAAATCTGGTACTGCTGAATTTTTAGGCAAGATGCAAGAATCAGAAAATAATAAACAAGATGCAAATGATATGATTGGTCAATTTGGTGTTGGTTTTTATTCTGGTTTTTTGGTTGCAAATAAAATTGTTGTTACAACAAAACACAATGATGATAAACAATACATATGGGAATCAGATAGTAGCAGTTATAGTATTACAGAAGATCCACAAGGTGATACACTCAAACGTGGTACAACAATTAGTCTTTATTTAAAAGATGAAGCAGCTGATTTTCTTGAACAAGATACTATTAAAAATCTCATCAAAAAATACTCACAATTTATTAATTTTCCAATTTATTTATGGAGCAGTAAAACAATTAAAGTTGAAGACGTTAGTGATGCTGAAAATGTTGAAGATGTCAAGGATACTAAAGATGATGAATTAGTTGAAGATGAATCAACAACAAAAAAAGAAGATAAAGAAACTGGTAGTGATGATGATGAGGATGATGATGTTAAAGTTGAAGAACAAACACCTGAACAAGATAATTTGGATAAAAAAGAAAAAAAAATGGTTGATAAAACAGTATGGGATTGGCAAGTTGTTAATGATGCTAAACCAATATGGACACTTAAACCAACTGACGTTGATGATGCTGATTACAATGAATTTTATCGTACAATAACAAAAGACACACAAGATCCATTGGCCAAAGTACATTTTGTTGCTGAAGGTGAAGTATCATTCAAGGCATTATTATATGTTCCAAAAGTACAACCAGGTGATAGTTTTAATCGTTATGGTACTAAAGCTGATAATATTAAATTATTTGTACGTCGTGTATTTATCACTGATCAAATCAATGATATGATGCCAAATTATTTATCATTTATTCGTGGTATTGTTGATTCTGATGATTTACCATTAAATGTATCACGTGAAAATCTTCAACAACATAAATTAATTAAAGTTATTAAAAAGAAATTAATTCGTAAAGTACTTGATATGATTAAAAAAATATCAAAAGAAGAGTATGAAAAATTCTGGAAAGAATATAGTACAAACATTAAACTTGGTGTTATTGAAGATGCCCAAAATCGTGCAAGATTAGCAAAATTATTACAATTCAAATCATCAGCAAAACAAGACAATAATCTTACAAGTCTTGTTGATTATGTTGAACGTATGAAGAAAGATCAAAAATCAATATACTATATTGCTGGTTCAAATGATAATGAAGTTAAAAATTCACCATTTGTTGAAAGATTAACTAAAAAAGGATATGAAGTACTTTATTTAACTGAAGCAGTTGATGAATATGCAATATCAGCAATACCAATGTTTGAAGATAAAAAATTCCAAAATGTTGCCAAAGAAGGATTTACACTTGATGATAGTGATAAAGCCAAAGAAAAGAAAAAAGCACTTGAAACAAGATTTGAGCCACTTGTTAAATGGTTGGGTGATAAATTATCACAATATATTAGTAAAGCACAAATATCTGAACGTCTTACTGAATCACCATGTGCATTAGTTGCTTCAATGTTTGGATGGACTGGTAATATGGAACGTTTGGCAATATCAAATGCTCATCAAAAAGCTGATGATCCACAAAAATCATATTATTTAAATCAAAAGAAAACACTTGAAATTAATCCAAGACATCCACTTGTTAAGGAATTATTGAGACGTGTTGATGGTAATCCAGATGATGATACAGCAAAAGAAATTGCTATTATGATGTTTAAAACAGCAACACTTAGATCTGGTTACATGTTACAAGAAACAGTATCATTTGCTGAAAGTGTTGAAACACTCATGAGAAAAACACTTGGTATACCAGTTGATGAGCAAGCCGATGAAGAAGATGATGATGATGATGATAATGCAGATGAAGATGATGAAATTCAAGATGAAACAAAAGATGAACCAACTCAAATTGATGCTGATGAAGAAGATGATCAAGAGCACAAACAAGATCACGAAGAACTTTAAAAAATTATATATATAATAAATTTATATGTATACTTTTTAAAATCGCAGACTGATTTAAAAATACTTATTTCAAATTAATTGGCGATTTTTTTTTTTTTCGTTTTTTTTTTTCATTAATTGTACTTTTCTTCAGCTAGGAAAATTGCTAGTCAATTTTCATTTGTTATTAATATAATGTAATGAATTGTAGTATTGTTCTTCCACTTCATACACTAGTGAGAAAACACGAGAGTAATAATTTTCAAACTGAAAAAAAGAATAAATGGATGTGTCGAATATTTATAAATGATGAGTGTTTTCTACAACAATAATAATGAATTTAAAGTTTAAATAAATAAAAATGTCTTAAATATATATATAAATTATACGTGTCAAGTTTTATTTTTTTATTTTGATAAACTGAGACAAAATTTGACCTTTAACTTTTTATTTAATCTCTTGATATTTGCATGCATAAAAATAAATGTTTGAATAATAGCAAAAATACAAGTAAATGAATATTTTGCTTGCATAAAATCAATTCATTTTTATAAGTTTAAATTTAACAATTATTAAATTATAAATTTTATACAAGAGATTAATGAAAGTTGTTGTTTCATTTTTTGGTTTAATAAATTAAATCAGTTGATGATGAATTTAGATGCAGCATTAAAAGAAAGTGGTATTTAAATACGAAATGTATTTTATTTATTTTCCTGTGCAGAGCATGAAGCAAGGGCATTGGTATCGTAATGGTTAAAACAAAAAAAAAACTATGTTCACATTATGATATGTTGTTTAATTTTTCATTGAAATTTCTAAATGTATTATATTTTTTTTTAGAGCTAGAAGTTGATAGATACTACTCAGCAACATGGGTTTTTCTTCCAATTGGATCCATGTTCATAACTGCTTTGATAATATTACTCATGGTATGTTGGTAAATAATGAAATATTCATGTAAGTTTATATTTTATTTTTCTTTTTTTAATCAAAATAATCTTTTTTGTTTAGATATTATTCAATAGATGTCCACAAACTATTGCTGGATTTGCAACTGGATTATTTGGTATCATAACTATTTTCATTGTCATACTCTTTTTGGATGAAAAGCCAATTTATATTTAATTTTAAATTATTATTTTGAAATAGTATATTATATATGTAAATTGCTCTTTTATTTTTCATATGGCTAATTGAAAAAATAAATAATAATAAAAACAGACAGGTGTATTATATATTATTTACCTATTTAACAATTACTGGCGATTCAAGCGCTTCAGCTTGTTGTTTGGCTAAATTCAGTACTTGTGAGTTTTCAGGTGGAAAGATAGTGAGAGAGTGCAGTAGAGTGCAGTTGCAACTTGCAAACGTCAACAAAAATAAACAACAACAACAACAACTACAATATGTCTCAAGACCGTAAAAAGCTTAAAAGAAAAAATTCAAAAGAAGACGAATTGTCAAATGAAAAATTATCAAAACCGTGAGTATCATCATCATCAACGTCACCACCACCACCACCATCACCACCATCACCACCATCAACAGCAAAGTAGTTAAAAACAAATAGCAATTTTATTTTCATTTAAAATCAATTATTATATATTATTTTTTTACAGAAAATATGGACGTGTACCTTCATTTCCTCATCAAAAAATTTGGTCAAGATGTATATTAATGATTGGTGTTGTTACAATTGTTTGGTACAATAGCAAAGCAGGAAAAGAAATAACATTTGCCAAACAAAATGATGTTATAACAATTAAAAATCAAATTATTGAATGTTCAAATGATTTTAAAGATGATTTAATTAAATATCCAAAATGTATGCCTGATAAATGTGCAAGAGTTGTAACAGATGAATTAATAACATCATCAGAAACAAATGTTTTATTAAATATAGCAATTGATGGATTAAAATTTGGTGGTTCTAATGGTGGTGCAAGCATACTTGATCTTCATAGTGGTGCACTTAGTAAAGGATCAACATTTATCAATATTTATTCTATTAAAAAAGCACAAAAATTATTTAATCATAATGATTTTTCAGTTTACAAGTTAGTATATTTAATCATATGAATAAATAAATTTTTTATATATTATTATAATATATTTTATTTATTATAGAAATGTTAAAAATAAAATTCAACATGCTGTTGCTCATTATTTTGGTATTGATGTCAATAATTTATATCTCACTAAGCCAACATTTTTTTCAAGAATAAATAATAAACCAGCTAAAACAACTCATGATGAATATTGGCTACCACATGTTGACAAAGTAATAATCATTTTAATATTTTAACTTTTAATTTAATATGATTATTAATTATTAATTATTTTTAGATTACTTATGAACATTTTCATTATACATCTTTATTATATTTAAATGATTTTGATAAAGATTTTCAAGGAGGAAGATTTATATTTATTGATAAATATAATGTAAATACAACAGTTGAGCCTAGAAAAGGTAATTATTACTCCATTAAAATTCAACTGTTGTTGCTTTAAAAAATATTAATAATAATAATTGTTGATAATTTATAGGAAGAGTATCAATGTTTACTTCTGGTAGTGAAAATTTACATGCTGTTGAACAAGTTACATCTGGTACAAGATATGCATTGACAATATCATTTACATGTAACATAGAAGCAGCCATAACTGATCCAGTATTAGTTGGATAATTTGTAATTAACAGTATTATTATTATTATTATTTATAAATAAAATAAAAACTATTTTAATTGCAATTAAATATATTTGATTTAATAAGTATAGTATCATCAACATCATCATCATCATCAAATACCTACATATATGCATAATGCATGTGTAAAAAATATATTAGAAATACAGAAATTACAAGAAAGTAATTCATCTCAACTTATGTCGTATGTGTGTGTAAATATAAGCTTGAGTAACGCCACTGTCGACATAACTTGAAAACATTGGTAAAGGTAAATAATAAATATTATTATTGCATTTATTTATTAACATGGTGTTTGTCTAATAGAACAATAAAAATAATCAAATTAAAAATTATATCAAATAATATTTAGGTCAGTTATAATGTCGGGTCTTTATGATCAAATAAAGTTGCTGTATGATCAACAATTATACTCAAATGTCATACCACTAGTAAGTCCATGTACATAATAATAATTATTATTGTTATTAGTAGTATTATCATCATTTAATAAACAAATAAATTTAATTAAATTTTATTCAATTTTTTTAGGCAAACTTAGTATTATCACTTAGTGATCATAATGGTGATTTGTTACTTCCAACAGCAAAATTTCTAATTTACGTTCATTGTGCTGATTCACATTTTCATTTAAATGAATATCGTAAAGCTGAATCTTTATACAAAAAGTCATTGCAGTTTAGAAAATTTTTACTAAAGGCAAAAGGTGCAACAAAACCAAATCATGAAACTCATAAAGATCTTTTATCTGATATTGATATTAAATATCAAATTCATATTTGTTTGATAAAGCTAAAAAGTCAATTGGAAGCTCTTCAAGTATTACAAAGTATTCCTGGAAAACAACGAACACCAAAAGTAAGAATTATCATTATAAATTGAATTAAATAAACAATAATAATAATAATAATGTTTTAATAAATAATTTAATCAACTAGATTAACATGGCATTGGCTAAAATATTTCAAGAACAAGGTATGGAAAGATCAGCAATAACAACATACAAAGAAGTATTACGTGAATGTCCATTAGCATTAGAAGCAGCAGAGGGTTTATTAGCACTTGGTGTTAAAGGTATAGAAGTTAATTCACTTATTGTTGGCTCAACAGCAAATTTACCAAATTTAGATTGGTTAAATGCATGGATCAAAGCACATGCTCATATACATAATCGTGAATACAATAGTGCAATAACAACATTTCGTTCACTTGATAATATAAATTTTCTACGTGATAATTTTAATTTATTAATAACAATGGGTGAATGTTATTATTATTCTGGTGATGAAAAAAATACATTAAGTTGTTTAAGAAGAGCACGTTTAATTGAGCCAGATTCAATACGAGGTATTGATTTATATGCTGCTGTATTATATAAAACTCAACATACAAAAGAACTTGAAAAATTAATACCAACAATAATAAATACAACAAGTGAATGTACATCAGAGGTATATGTTGCAATGGCATATGCATTATTAACAACAAGAAAATTAAATCGTGCAAATACATTAACAACACAAGCAATTAATTTACAACCAACAAATATTGAAGCAATTATACTAAGAGGTAATATTTTAATTGAACAAAAAAAATATCAAGATGCATTGAATCAATTTCGTCAGGCAATGCAATTAAAACCATATCGTTATGAGCCAAATAAAGGCTGTGTTGATTGTTTTATTGGCATGCATAGATTACGTGAAGCATTAAATATTGCAAGTGGTGCATGTAAACAACTTGGACATACACCAAGAGTATTGTCTTTGTATGCATCAGTACTTATGAAAGATCCAGTATCTGTTGGTAAAGCTAAAAATTTATTAGAAAAAGCATTGGTACAAGATGAGTCATATTTACCAGCAGTATATTATTTAGCTGAAATATATGAACAAGAAATGAATTTAGATGCTGCAATACAGCTATTAGAACGTCAAGTTGGTATACAACCAACATGTAAATTACATCAAATGCTTGGTGATCTTTGGGCACGTGTTCATAATGAAGAAAAAGCTCTTGATCATTATGCAATTGCATTAAATCTTGATCCAAGTAATAGAAGGGCACTTGAAGGTATGCATCGTTTAGATAGTACAGCGTCAAAATTTGAATCAACATATTATATGAATGTTGGTGAAGAACATGCTGATACAACATATGATGTTGGTGATGGTTTGCCTGATTCAGATAATGATGAAGCTGCTGAAGAAAGTGAAACTGAAGCTGTTTGGTCAGACATGGATCTCGAAGCAAATAGTCAATAATTTATTTATTTAGTTTCTTTTTTTTACATTTAATATACTACTGGAGTTGGTTCATTGATTGATTGATGCTTTAATTAATAATAAAAACATGTTAATACTATTATTATTATTATATTTAATTATTTATTTATTCCAGTTGTTTGTTTTTTGTAAATACGCAAGCGTTGATTGGCTTTTATTTTGTATGCGTGAGTGTGTATATATATATATATATATGTGAGAAAAGAGAGAAAAGAGAAAGAGAGAAAAAGTGTGTTACTGTGGTCTGTGTTGGCGTTGAGCTTAAAATTTAAGTAACTGAAGTTAACCGTCCTGAAAGGGTTATAGATATTGTTATTAACAATAACAAATATTATATAGTTTATATTTTCTATAAAGTAGTAATCTAAAAATAATACAATGATAATATAATCAAAAAACAAAAGGAAGAAGAAAAAAAAAGTATTCACTTTGCTGCTGCTGTTTTTTTTTTTTTTTTTTTTTTTTTTTTTTTTTTTTTTTTTGTTTTTTTGTGTTGGTAGTAGATAAAACTGTGATTTTTTAAAAGAAAAAAAAAACAAAAAAGCACAACAGTTTACTGGTTGAGTTATCAACAAACAACGAAAAAATTATTATAATTTATAAATAATTTGCATCTGTGTTATATAAATATAAAAAGGAAAAGGCCAACGGCCAGGTGATGCGCGCATATGTCTAGATTCATAAAAACTCAGCCACTGGCTACAGGACAAGCTAAACGTTCATCAACATCATCATCATCAGCAGCATCAACATCAACATCAACAATTGATATTAATAATTTTAATAATCATCATTATACAACATTGCTGGGATTTGGTGCAGCATCAAAAAGATTGAGGCTCAATAACGCCGAGCAAGAAGATCAAGGAATTAATAATACATCTATTGATATTGATAATAACATGACGGACACTGCTACACCAACAAGCCAAAAGAGGGCTAATTTTTCAGCCCTTAATGTTGCTAATCCAAATGGTGTTAATAAAATGTCACCAACAATGACTCACACAAAACCTGGATCAGCTAAAAAACTTGTAATTAAAAATTTTAGAAGTAAGTATTATTATATTTTTTAAACAATGATCACCCCAATGACAATGACATAACCTATCATCATCTGACATTTTTTTTTTTTTTTTTTAATATTATTGGCAAATTGCCTTTTTTTAAAAAAAAAATATAAAAATATTCATTTGACAATCAAGGTTGTTGATTTATATGTCACAAGGATATATAGTATGTTTTATTTTTAAAATTAAAATGAGCATATAAACATAACCCATATTTTAAACTTTTACAGGTAATCCAGAACTACCTGAAAATTATCAAGAAGACACATGGCAAAAATTACGTGAAGCTGTTATGGCTATTCAAACAAGCACAAGTATTGAATATTCACAAGAAGAATTATATCAAGCTGTTGAAAATATGTGTAATCATAAAATGGCAATTAAATTGTATGATGATTTACGTAATTTAACTGAAAAACATGTGCATGAAAATGTTGAACAATTTCTTGCTGATTCAATGGATCGTTTTGTATTTTTAAAAAAAATGAATGATTGTTGGCAATCACATTGTCGTCAAATGATTATGATACGTAGTATATTTTTATATTTGGATAGAACATATGTATTACAAAATTCTGGTGTACAATCAATATGGGACATGGGATTACATTTATTTCGTTCACATATTGTATTAAATCCACTTGTACAAACAAGAACAGTTGAAGGTTTATTAATGCTTATTGATAAAGAACGTCAAGGTGATGCTGTTGATAGAACGTTATTAAAATCATTGCTACGTATGTTATCTGATTTACAAATATATCAAGATGCATTTGAAGCAAGATTCATAATGGCAACAGAAAAGTTATATGCTATCGAAGGACAAAAGCTCATGCAAGAACAAGATGTACCAAATTATTTGGCACATGTTGATAAACGTTTACTAGAAGAAAATGAAAGATTATTACACTATTTAGATGTATCAACAAAATGGAGCTTAATACATACTGTTGAAAAACAATTATTATCTGAACATATTACAGCAATTTTACAAAAAGGTTTAACTGGCTTATTGGATGAAAATCGTTTATCTGATTTAAAATTATTATACAATTTATATAGTAGAATTAAAACTGGACTCAATGAATTATGTATAGCATTTAATAGTTACATTAAAAAAAAAGGTAAAACCATTGTCATTGATCCGGAAAAAGATAGAACAATGGTACAAGAATTACTTGATTTTAAAGATAAAATGGATAATGTTGTTAATAATTGTTTTTATAAAAATGAAAAATTTTCAAATAGTTTAAAAGAAGCATTTGAAGCATTTGTTAATCAACGTGCAAATAAACCAGCTGAATTAATTGCTAAATTTGTTGATATGAAATTACGTGCTGGTAATAAAGAAGCAACTGAAGAAGAACTTGAACGTTTATTAGATAAAATAATGGTATTATTTAGATTTATCCATGGTAAAGATGTATTTGAGGCATTTTATAAAAAAGATTTAGCTAAAAGATTATTAGTTAATAAATCAGCATCTGTTGATTCTGAAAAATCGATGCTATCAAAATTAAAACAAGAGTGTGGTGGTGGTTTTACAAGTAAACTTGAGGGTATGTTCAAAGATATGGAATTGAGTAAAGATATTAATATTGCATTTAAACAATATGCAATTAATTTACAAACTAAATTCATCTCAAAAAATTTGGATTTAAATGTATCAATATTAACAATGGGATATTGGCCAACATATCCAGTTATGGAAGTTACTTTGCCAGTTGAAATGATACAATATCAAGATATATTTAATAAATTTTATCTATCAAAACATAATGGTAAAAAATTACAATGGCAACCAACACTTGGTCATTGTGTTTTAAAAGCAACTTTTCATTCATGTCAAAAAAAAGAATTACAAGTATCATTATTTCAAGGATTAGTTTTATTATTATTTAATGATGGTGATGATTTATCATATGAAGAAATTAAAATTGCAACAAATATTGAAGAAGGTGAATTACGAAGAACATTACAATCATTGGCATGTGGTAAAGCAAGAGTTTTATTAAAAAGTCCAAGAGGTAGAGATATCGCTAATAATGATCGTTTTTTATTTCACAATGATTTTACAAATAAATTATTTAGAATTAAAATTAATCAAATACAAATGAAAGAAACAAATGAAGAACAAAAAGCAACTGAAGAAAGAGTTTATCAAGATCGTCAATATCAAATTGATGCTGCTATTGTTAGAATTATGAAGATGAGAAAAACTTTAACACATAATATTCTCATTAGCGAATTGTTTAATCAACTTAAATTTCCTGTCAAGGTAATTTCATACACATCAATTATTCATTTTAATGATTTATTTCTATTCAAATTTATTTATTTGTTTCAGCCTGCCGATTTGAAAAAACGTATTGAATCATTAATCGATCGTGATTACATGGAACGTGATAAAGATACTTCTATCCAGTATAACTACGTTGCGTAACCACAAGATGATGCCAAAGTTACGTTTAACACAATGAAATATTATAGAAAGATAAGTATCAAGTAATCATCAAACATAATATTGTAGAAATAATAAATCATTTCTTTTTTTTTTCTTTTTTTTTCTAATAAAAATGCAACACACGTTTTAAAAAGTAATTGATAATTCATTTACTATATTATATTAAAAATAACATGGCTAATTTTGTTTTTTTTTTTTCATGAAATAAAAGAAATAAATGTGCAAACAATTATAAACAACAAAAAAATCATTTTTATTCATTATTATTATTATTATTTTTATTATTATTAATTCTTTGATTTTCGTAACACCACACAAACGCAAAACTGCCAATTAAAAAAGAAAAAAGAAAAAAATTAAGGCATAATTAATAAACTTAAACTCTGCCAATTTAAAATAAAATAATTAATAATATTTTGTATAAAATAATAATAATCATAAAATTAAAATCAAGTTATTGGTTTAACTAATAAAATGAGTTTGTCAAAAAACAAAACAATGAACTAACATAAATAAATAAATCAACAGTTAGAATTTTTCTAAAAAAAAGTGGCTAATTGTTTTAAATTGCAGCTTTTATTTTTATTTACTGCACTGTCGTAAGAAAAAATATTTTAAAATGAATCGAAATTTGTCGTTTTTTAAATATAATTTGACAACCAACCAGTTGATATTAGTTAATTGATAATATTACATTACATTTGGCCACGTTTTTTTTTTGTTTCTCATTATTTTACAATGATAAACATCTTTTTTTTTCCGTAATATTTATAATATTTGTCAAAGGATTGTATAAATAGTTTAAGTATAAAATAAAAAAAATCAATTTAATTATTTTATGTTTCTATTTTTAATTGTTTCAATGAAATGATTTTTTTCTTCAACTTCATTAATTAGAGGTTTAGCAAAATTAGCTGGAGTTGTTTCTTCGTTAAGAAAATCTGATACAACTTTTGATGAGTGTTTACTACCACCATGAGCAAGACATTCACGTCTGTACTTTTCACCAGAACATCTACTTAATGGATCATTTTTAAAATAAATTTGCCAAATCCAAGAAGCAATTGATCGTGATATTAAATACGAGTAATATTTTGCTCCATAGCCTACAAAATGTGAGAATCTATGCTGCCAAGCCTGAAAGAAAAAAAAAAAAAAGGTATTAGATTAAATTTTTTAACATTAAAAAATATAATTTTTAATTACCGTATTTTCAACATATGGCAGATCATAATAATTTTGTTGTATATCTTTCAAAATATCTGTACTTGATTGTTCTAGGCTATTTGAATGATAAACATGATCAAGCATACTTTGAAAGACTTGCAATTGTAATTCTGATGCTGAAAATATACTATTTGATGCACATAATTTATCAAGCATTTTATCTGGTATAACTTCGTGTGTTTCATAATGTTTTGCAAATAATTTAATGACTCTTGGATCACTTGCAAAGTATTCCATAAGTATACTTGGTACTTCAGCAAAATCAGTACTACAACGAGTACCAGAAACATGTTGATATTGTGTTCTACCTAGCATTGAATGCAATGCATGTCCCATTTCATGAAATAAAGTATTGACTGATGAAGGAGTCAATAAACATGGTTGTGATTTATTCATTGGTACTGTTAATGACAGCATCACCACAGCAATTGGACTCTAAGAAAAATCAAAATAAATTTAATATAAGTATTTTATTATTTTTAATTAAATTAACAAATACCTGATAAGTTCCATCAGCTAACAAACGACCTCCTCTTATTGTAAAATGACAATCATTATAGGGTTTTCCTAGTCTTTCATAAAAATCACAATATATGTATCCAAGAAGACCATCTTTTTCACAAATAACTGCCAATTTTTGTACATCATTAGCCCATATTTCTCCAGAATTAATATCAATAGGTACTGATTCTAATTTAATACCAAATAATGATTGTGTTAAAATATTTAAACCATCCATACATGAACCAAGTGAAAAATACGGTTTAAATTCATCACTTGTTGTATTTAACCAGGATTTTTTAGCTTTTAAAGTGAAATAACTAATGTCCCAAACCATCAGTTCTTGATTCAATGACGATGATGATGACGATGATTCCATTTTTTTCATTTTATACATTGCATCAAAGTCTTTTGATGTTTTATCTTTCAATTGATTATTTAATTCATTTAAAAAATCATTAACTACTTCTGGTGTTTCTACTGTACTCATTTTTAATGCTCTATTAACAAAATAATAAATAAAATGAATTTTTTTTATTAATTAAATATATAATCATATTTTTTTTTTTCTACTTGCCTATGTACATAAGATTTGAAACCACAAATTTTAGCAAGACGATCTCTTGAATTAATTAATTCTTTTAATAAATATTCTTGTTCTTCATCAGGATATAAAAATATTTTATAAGCTGCTTCACGAGCTAAAGCATTTGGTGTATCTGCATACAAACCGTTAACTACTATGTCACTTCCGTCATTGGAAAAGCTATATAAATTAAAATTTGAAATTATTATTGATAACATCATCATCATCATCATCATTATTATCAACTTACAATTGTTTTATGTGTTGAGGTAATAATTGAGCTTTAGTTAGTCGTCCTGGTGCACTAGTTCCAATCATAAATTGTTGTCCAGTTTGTAATATATAATCATTTAAATAAACAATTTCTTGTCTTATATTTTCAGGTAAATGAATTCCACATTGCTCACAATCAAAAAGAAATAATTTTGCAACATAATCATCAAGCTGTGTTGTTTCAACAATATCACCATTCTTAACAACTCTATCAAGTGATTCATACAATTTTCTATGGGTATTTAATTTTTCAACAGTACTACTGACAGTTAAACAAGTATCTAAGGCAGCATCTGCATAGCTTTTGTCAGGATGTGCAAGTCTAATAAATTCAGAAAGATCAGCAACTCGACATAATGAATCAGACAAATCATCAAATATTTGTACCATTTTTCTATTTCTAGTATTACTAGTTGCTTCATTTACCAAACGATCTGTATCATCAACAACTTTACTTTTTAAATCATCAAAACCTTCAACTCTTGTCAATTCTGGTGTACCAAATAATCCCTATTCAATCAAATTTCATATTAATAATAAGGTAATAATTTTTTTATTAATAAAATAATCTTACATTATGTTTTGTAGTTGTAGTTATGTCAAATTTTTCAATAGTTTTTGCATTAAATGCTTTTGCAAGTGATGACCAAGTATTGACATTTCTAGATTTAATTATATTTTTTTGCAATATATTTAACATTTTTTAATTTAAAATTAAATATACAATTACTACAAAATACAACAAAGATAAAAATCTTCTGAGGTTATTTGGATATAATATTATAAAATTTAATTTGTCTTTTAATAATTAAATTTTTTTTTTTTAATTAAAAGCCATTAACTTGTTGAAACATAACTCTGTATGTTATATGATGTAAAGTTTAATGTTTTTTTTGTTACATTAAAATCAATTAAAATTAAGTCTCAAATTACTCCATAAGCACTAGACATAATAATAATGACTATTATTGTTATTTTAATGTTATTATTATTATTTTTACATTGCAGATGCAGCAGCAGCAGCAGTGGAACACGTGTGTTATATAAAAAAAGATCATCAATGATGCCGAAAAATATACAGGCTGATTTTTAAATAGCAGACAATTGCCATTTAAAAGTCTATTGTAAACTTGGTATTTAATTTTTAAATTAACATTATTTTGTAAATATAAAAAAATTAAATATTTATTGAAGCTTCCAGATCGATGACTATTACAAAAGACTATTGAAAATTGCATAACAATGATTCAACAAATAAATTATTAATTTAAAAAGCCAATGTAAATTGAATATTAATATTTCCCACATTGAGTTTAATTAATATTTAATTTGATTTAGTACAATACAAGTTTATTCGTTAAAATCATGAGATTGTTTAGTAGTAACTAATGAGTGACAAGAAAAAAAGAAGAAAAATAAAAAGGTTTTTCTATGTATAAAAGAGAGTGAAATTATCAATTGATAGTTTAGTTGATGTATTTCATTTGGATGTACGTGATTTGATATAGAAAATGGAAAAAATATATAATAAAATAACAAATCCTGATGAGTGGGGTATTGATAATAATGAAACAAGTGAAATACAAAAATTTTATGCAAATCAAAGTGTATTTTTAACTGGATGTACTGGTTTTCTTGGAAAATGTATTGTTGAAAAATTGCTACGTTCATGTCAAGATTTAAAAAAAATATATCTTTTAGTTAGACCAAAAAAAAGCTCAGCTCAAGAAAGAATTAAAGAATATTTTAATAATGTTGTAAGTTGAATTAAATTAAATTTAATATATTGCAAATATTAAATAAATTTTATCATTATTTAGCTGTTTGATGAACTCAAAAAATTACAACCAAATTTTACATCAAAAGTTGTTGTAATTAAAGGAAATTTAGAGAGTGAAAATTTGGGTTTATCTGATGATGATAAATGTGTTATTATAAATGAAGCAACAATATTTATTCATAATGCATCAAATGTTAAATTTGATTTACGAATATCTGATTCACTTAGTTGCAATGTTTTTGGTACCAAAAATATGCTTGATCTAGCAAGTCAATGTAAATATATTAGAGTATTTACTTATGTATCAACAGCATATTCAAATTGTCATGAAAAACAAATATTTGAAAAATGCTATTCACCACCAGGTGATTTAAAATTTATTCAAAATTGCATTGATACTGATCGTTCAACACCTGATGGTATGTCATCAGCAGCAATTAAAGATTTCATTTCACCATGGGAAAATATGTATGTTTTTGGTAAAGCAACTGCTGAAAATTTAGTCAAAAAATATGCTGAAAAATCTTTATTTCGTTGTACAATATTTCGTCCATCTGTCAGTAAGATTTTAATATTTTTATCAAATATATTTATATACATGAAAAAAGAAAAAAAAATGGCTTTCTAAATGATTAATTAAATGTTTTTCTGTTTTTTCTAATAAATATTTAGTCATGTCAAGCTTTCAAGAGCCAATCCCTGGATGGACTGGAAATTTAAATGGACCAGTTATAATGTTTTTAGGAACAGGTGTTGGACTTGTTCATGTAGCTTATCAAATGACTCATCCATTTGACATGGTACCAGTTGATATGTGCACAAATGGATTAATAGCAACAACTTGGGATGCTGTTGTTAATCAGTAATAATATATTGTATTTAAATTAAATAAATAAATATAATAATTAATTTAAAAAATTTACTTTTTTTTAGAAATGAAAGTGGAAAAGTTTTTGTATATAATTATGCAAGCTCAGTTGTTAATCCAATTAGCATAAAAAAATTTGAAAAAATGGCATATGAAAGAGGTTGTTCAGCTCCAGCACTCAAATCAGCTCCACATTTTTTTCACATAACAAATTCAGCTGTGTTATTTATAATTGGACACATATTGTTTCATTGTATTCCAGCTATTTTTGTTGATATTGTATTATTAGCTAGTGGGAAAAAGCCATTGTAAGTATATTTAAAATTATATTATTGTAAACTATTTATATTTTTTTTTCATTATAATATTAGCTGTGTGAGTATTGTATACAAGGCAACAGTCTGGTTACCAACTCTACTATTATTTGCCAATGGAAATTGGCGAATTTACGTCAACGAAACAACAAAAGTTTGGGATCGAATGAATAAACGTGACAATGAATTGTTTTATAATGATCTTAGAAGCTTTGATTGGAATACTTATTGCTACTATTATTGGGCAGGACTAAGATTATACATTGTAAAAGATTCAATTTCAACAGTCAAAGCTGCAAAGAGAAAATTTCATTTATATAAAAATATTTTAAGCCTTTCATTTTATATTATTTTATTACTATTCGTATATCTTTTTTGGGATTATGTTGTCATTATGTTTAAGCCATTTTTAGACCTCATTAAATTTGTTAATAATTATATATAAAAATAATATCAAAAGAACTTTTATTCATTCATTTTTTAATTCATTTAAATTTAATCTTTTAATTATTTTAATAATTATATTGTTATAATAACAAAAATAGAATGTTTAAACAAAAAATTATTTTTTAATTTTGTTTTGACTTTTTGAGTGAGTTCACTGCGTAGTCTTGTTGTATAATGTTATATAAGTAACATATAAATAAATTAATACTTTTTAGCTATTGCAAATATGAATTTGATTTTAAAAAATGAATGAATAAAAAATCATTTGTGTTCACATCATGTAAATAACAAAAATTATGACAAATTTTTTAAAATTTATTCAAGTGTTTTAATTTATTTAACTTTAACTTGTTTAAAAATTCATTTCGAGTTCAATTAAAACCAGTCAACATATAAAGACTAATTTAAACAAAAATAACTACTTGTGGAAAATATAAAGTTTTTTAATTCAAATTGATATAAAATAGGTTTTTAATGTTTCGAAAAAAAAAATGAAATAAAGAAAAAAGGGTAAAAGTAATTTATATAAAATAATTCAAAAAACAAATTGATAATATTTCATTAAAAATGCAAAAAAATTATTCCGTTACCGGGAATCGAACCCGGACCTTCTGGGTGAAAGCCAGATATCCTAACCAGTAGACCATAACGGAGATGATATATTAGTTATGATTTACGAACTCTTTATAAGTATAAATTTTTTAAATACACACTAGATATTTTTCGAAAAAAAATGTTGAAATTTATATCGATTGAAAGATATTCTTTGATTCAAGTATTTAATTTAAAAAAATATTTACATTTTCCAGTAATTAAATTAGTTTAAGTGTATTATTTTATTATAAATATTTTAAATATTTACCGCGCTTTTAAAAATTAATACAACTACATGAAAGCTCGGCTTGACTTCCCACCCAACACAAAATTCCACCAATAAAATTACTCAATTTTAAATTCAAAACCCGACGCCATTAATAAACACACACAGAACAATACATATGCAATAACAACAATTTACACTTGTGTTTGTAACCGTTATAAAAATGATGCTTGGCTTTGAGAGTGTTATAAAAATAAGAGATAAAAATTTATTTATTTAACAAACATAAACATAATAATTGTTGTTAAATGTATTTCGTGTTTAAATAAAACAAAGGTTTAATGATATATTTGAAATACAAAAAACGAATATATTATTAAAATTTAAATAATACGTGAATGTTTTTCTCTTTATTTTTTTTTTTTTTTCATTTGGCAAAAAAATGTCGGACAATATTAAAGTTGCAATTAAAGTTAGACCATTAATAAAACGTGAAAAAGAAGAACAAGCTAAAATACAATGGACCGTACAAGAAAATACAATATCACATATTGGACCAAAAATTGGCAAAGCAGATTCTACATATCAATTTGGTAAATATTATTAATTTTATATCTACTGTAACCTTTAATAATAATAATTTAATTTACACCTAATATTAATTTTAATTGTTTGTTTATAATTAAATTAAATAGATCATATATTTGACTCTGGCAAAACAAACAATGACGTGTTTGAAGCAACAGCAAGACCAATTGTTGATGCAGCAATGAAAGGATACAATGGTACAATATTTGCATATGGACAAACAAGTTCTGGAAAAACATATACAATGATGGGCTGTGAAAGTGAACCAGGTGTTATACCATTATCAGTTAATCGTATATTTAATTTTATTGAAAATGATCCAGTTAGAGTTTATTTATTACGTGTATCATATCTTGAAATTTATAATGAAAAAATTCATGATTTATTACGTAAAGATATATGCAAAGATAATGATGGTTTAAAAATAAAAGAAGATTTACATGGTAATGTTACTGTTGATTGTACAGCAATTGTTGCTAATTCATCAAAAGAAGTATTAAGAGCTATGAAAATTGGTGATAAAGCAAGACGTGTTGGTGATACAAATATGAATGAAAGAAGTAGTAGAAGTCATACAATATTTAGAATTGAAATTGAATCATGTGAAAAAGCTAATCCAGAAGGTGCAACAATATCAGCACAACTTAATTTAATTGATCTTGCTGGTTCAGAAAGGCCTAAAACAACTGGTGCAACTGGTGAACGTTTTAATGAAGGTAGACATATCAACTCATCATTATCAACATTATCACTTGTTATTAAACAATTAAGTGAAAATGGTAATGGACATATTAATTTTCGTGATTCAAAATTAACAAGAATATTACAAACGTCATTGGGTGGTAATGCTATGACAACAATAATATGTGCTGTAACACCAGCTGGTGATGAAGAAACTGAATGTACACTTGCATTTGCCCAACGTGCTAAAGGTATTAAAAATAAACCATGTGTTAATAAAACAATATCTGAACAAGTATTAATTAAAAAAATGTTAAAACAAGTTAATAATTTAACTGCACAAATTGATCAAATGGAATCAAAATTATTGGAAAAAGATAAACAAATATTATTTGGAAGAATTGAGTTATTAACAACGAGAATGTTATCTGGACAAGTTAAAGAATCAATGAATGATCGTCAATGTCGTAATAGAAGACGTACATGGGGTGGTCCTGGTATGAATCTTATACCACCACCATCATCAATGAATTTTGGTTATCGTGAATTACCAACAATTGAAGAACATGAACAAACAGAAAAACAACATAATGATGAAGAAAAAAAAAATTATGCCAAAAGAAGACAGAGTGTTATTCAACAAATAAATAGTCCTGATTGTTCATTTAAAATTGAAATTCCAGATTTTGAGTATGAACTTATTATGGCTGAAAGAGAAAGATTAAGACATTCAAATGGTAGTACTGATGGTGAATTTGATTGTTATGATTCAGCTAGAAAAAAAATACAATTTGCCAAAGAAGATGATATGAGAATTATTGAATCACCTTGTTGTACACCTGAAAAAAAATATCAACGAGAAAAGTAATTTATATATTTTTTATTTTATTAATATAATATCATATTAATCTTGTTGTATATTTGTTTATATATTATTAATAATTTTGTTTGTTTTTAGATCACCTGATACACCAAAAAATGTATTACGTAATAAAATTATATCACTCGAAACAAATTATCAGGATCTTCGTGAATTTACAACATTAGAACAACAAATGTCACAAGAAGATTCAGAAGCTGCATCAAAAGTAAGTAGTATAAGTAGTATTTGTTGTAATTAAATTTAATTAATTAATTATTATTTATATTATTGTTAATTTATTTTTATTTATTAATTACAGTATCGTACGTATGAAAAAAATATGGCATTTTTACAAAAAACACTCGCTGATAGTGAACAAATATGCAGAGATATAAACAAAAAATATGCTGAGCTTCAAAGTGAATTTGCAATATTATCAAGCAAGCATGATAAATCTACTGATGATTGTAAAAATTTAACTCAACAAATTGAATCATTGCATAAAATACGTGATAATTATGTAATAGTTGAGTCGGAAAGAGATGATTTTAAAACAAAATACATTCAAGCAAATAAAAAAATTGATCAACTTGAAGGAGAATCGTCATCTTATGCATTTGAATTGGAACACTTGAAAGTTAAATTTAAAAAACGTGAACAAGAATTAGAAGCATCATTAAACACAGCATGGGAAGAATTAAAGAGCTTAACTGGTCTTGATCAAGATGAGAGGAAACAGGTTGCTAATAAAGAAATTATTGAATTACAATCTGTCATTGATAATGTTAATGAAAAATTGAGAGATTCATTGAATGTTAATACTTCACTCAATGATAAAATTCAGGAACTTGAAATTGAATTGAAAAAATTACAAGATAACAATTCTTTATTGACAAAACAAGTTGATGAGTTTTCACAATTTCACGATGACATTGATAAATTATCCAAGAAGATTAGTCAACTTGAAAATGATATTGTTGATAAAGATAATCAGATTGAAAGTTTTGAGTCAATTAAAGTTAATAATGATTTATTATTACAACAAATTCAACAGTTAAAAAATACCGAAGATGAGAACATGATTAAGATTAATGAGTTCGAGATATTAATTGCTGATAAAGAGTGTAGTATTGCCAAAATTATGGAAGAATCAAACATTCAAATCGACGAGTTGAATAAAAAAATTGAACAGTTAAATGGTAGTTATTTAATTGATCAACAAGATTACATGAAAAAAATAAAAGAACTCGAGGATGTTGTTGATGAAAAAAATAAAGAAATAACAAATTTAGAAGCAATGAAATTGGAATATAATTTATTGGCTAAAGAACTTGAAGAATCGAAATTAAATCAGTCAACAATTAAACATGAATTTATTAAAAAAATAAGTCAACTTGAAGAAATAATAGCTGAAAAAGATGGTCAATTGGAAAATTTGGAAACAACTAAATTAGAAGTTGATTCATTGATTAAAGAATTGGAAGAATCAAAAATAAATAAAGCAGCAAGTGAAGAAGAAAGCTTGAAAAAAATAAGTCAACTTGAAGAAATAATTGCTGAACAAAATATTCAATTACAAAATTTAGAAACGAAAAATTCTGAATTTTATTCATTGATTAAAGAATTGGAAGAATTAAAAATAAATAAAGCAACAATTGAAGAAGAAAACTTGAAAAAAATAAGTCAACTTGAAGAAATAATAGCTGAAAAAGATAATCAATTAAAAAATTTAGAAACGAAAAATTCTGAATTTTATTCATTGATTAAAGAATTGGAAGAATTCAAAATAAATAAAGCAACAAGTGAAGAAGAAAGTTTGAAAAAAATAAATCAACTTGAAGAAATAATTGCTGAACAAAATAGTCAATTAAAAAATTTAGAAACAACAAAATTAGAAATCGATTTATTAAATAAAGAATTGGAAGATTTAAAAGCAAATAAAACAACAATTGAAGAAGAAAATTTGAAAAAAATAAAACAACTTGAAGAAAGAATAGCTGAAAAAGATGCTCAACTTAATACCTTAGAAACAAAAAATTCAGAATTTGATTTATTAAATAAAGAATTGGAAAATTTAAAAGTAAATAAAGCAACAATTGAAGAAGAAAATCTAAAAAAAATAAAACAACTTGAAGAATTTATTTCTGAAAAAGACTTGAAACTCAATGAACATTTTGACTTGAATTCCAAATACGTTGAAGCAGAAAATAAATTAAAAACAAGTAACGAACTTATTGACAAATTAAAAATTGACATTGACAATATACAATTAAATCTCAATGAAAAAAATGAAGAACTTATCAATATGAAATCTCGTTTTGATGAGTTAGAAAATTTAGATAAACAAAAAAATAATCAAGACACATTAAACATTGAAAATGAATTATCCTCATTGAAAAAATTAATGTCAATTAAAAATGATGAAATTCAAACAGCAATAACACAAATTGAATCACAAGAATCTGAAATTTTACGTCTCAATGAATTAATTAATGACGCAAATGACACACAAACAAGAGCAACTGAATTAATTGAACAACAGAAAAATGAGCTTCTAGATACCAAAGAAAATATAATGGCCCTAGAAACCGAAATTGCTGAACGAAATAATTCAATGAAAAATTTAGAAAAATTAATTGAAAATAAGACAATTGAATTGGGTAAAATTGTTGAAGAGTTTGAGAATAAAATTGCTTGTCTGGAGAGTGAAAAAGAACAATTAAAAAATGAGCTAAATGATGTATTTGCAATGATGGAAGAAAAAAATAAAAAACTCATAAAAATTCAAGATGAAGTAAATAAAATTTGTGCTGAAAGAGAATTATTGATAAGAGAAATAAACCAATTAAAAGAAGAACGTGATCAGAATGTATTAAATAATAATGATACAGACAAAAAAATAGACTCGACAATTGAATCTGAAGTGACTGAAAAATCTTTGATAGACAATAATAAAATGTCATCAGATAAATCATTGAATAGCACACAATTAAATTCAAGTTGTTTAAATAATAAAAATATAGATTTGCCAACAAATGATAATGACTCAAGTAGTATGTTTGCAAATGGAAGTTATTTTGAAAATATGAATGAGTCTGTTGGACCAGGTGATTCTGTATTTGCAAATTCTTTATTATCAAATAAATCTTGCTATGAAAATGGTAGCATTGAACAGGATAATAAAAGTATTAGCCACAATGAAACAACATTGCTGGATAATACAAATAAAAATACATCAATGTTTAATGATATTATTATAACAAATGACATTAATAAATTAAATGATAAAACAATCGATGAGCTTAAATTACTAATAAATGAATTTGTTAATTTAAAAATAACACTTGAAGAAGAAAATATAAAACTTGAAGATAATTTAAAGCTAAAAATACGTGAAATTGAAGAATTGAAAAATGACTTTAAAGATTTTGGATGTGATATGGAAAATTTACAAAAAACAGTACAACTTTTATCAACTGAAAATTCTGAATTAACTGTTAAATTATCACAAGAAAAAGAGCATTTAATAAACATGAAAATGAAATTTGAAAATGAAATTAAAAAGCTAAACGATGATATTCAAAATGAAAATGATAACAGTCAAACATTTGTTGAATTAAAAAAACAAATTGAAAATTTAACAAAAGAACATGATGAATTATTCAAAAAATTGACAGAAAAAAATAAAGATTTCGATGAATTACAAGAAAAGCTGACAGCCGAATTGTCCAAAAATACAAATTTAAAAGATGAAAATATTGAATTGTCAAATAGTCTTATGGAAAAAATTGAAGAGTATGATTTATTAACAGATAAATTACAAGCATATGAATCATCAAAGCTTCCATCAAATAATAAAAATGAATTAAATATGCTTAATGCTAAAGTACAAGAATTAAAATTATTAAATTCGAAATTAATTGAAGAGAAATTAACATCATGCTCTCAATGTATCCACCTGATTGAAAAGAATGAATTCCGTAAAGCATTGAAGAATGATATTAGAAATTTCAATATTAAATTGAATGAGCTGCAAAAAAAATTCGATCAAGAATCAGCTGATGCTGAAATTTTACGCTCAAAGGTTAATCAAGATTTAGACACAAGTATCAATGAATTATCATTGAATACAAGTATCATGGAAGGTGTTGATGTATCATCAGCTGAAGAAAAAATTCAACTTCTTCAAACAGAGCTTGACAATGTACAACAAAATTATGATAAATTATCGTCACGTTATCACGAACAATCTAATGAAATTGATAGACTTCGTGATAGCAGTGTGTCACCTGATAATTCATGTTCATCAGATGATTTAAAATCATCAAAATCAAATATTAAACGTGAAGAAAAAATATGTAATCTTGAAAAAATTTTGAGTCGAGAATTAAATGACATTAATTATATTAAAAAGAAAATTGAAAGTATAAGTTTAGTTTTGGAAAAATTAAAAACAAATAAACAAACAACTGAAGCTGAAATTGATGCATTAAAATTATCAAATAAATTAGCTGATGAAAAACTGTTAGACTCTCAATTTGAATTAGATAAATTAAAATCACAGCTAACAAATCTTGATGAACAAATTGAAAAATTAATAGCTGAAAATAAAAATATTAAAGATGTTAATTCAGCTCTTGATTTAGAAATTGTTAATCTCAATGAAAATTTAAATAATACCAAGGAAAAAAATGAAGAATTAATCAAAGAATTTGAAGTATTTAAATCATCTCAATCTACAGAAATTGAATCATTGAATAAAATAATTACAGAGTACAAAGAAAGTACTGAAAAACTTGAAACATCTATTAAAGATTTAAGCAATAAATTAGATAATTGTAACAGTGAAAATTTAAATTTAAAAGATGAATTAACAAGACTACACAATGAAACATCAAATAATAATATTTTAAATAAAACAGATAATCAAATGGAAATTTGTGACAATTATGATACAAATAAAAATAATGAAAATTCAAAGGATGAAATGTTAAAAGCACTTGATGAACTTGAAGAAGCTAGATTAACAATTAAAAAAGAAATATCATCATTGAAACAATGTCAATCATCTGAACTCTCTGAATACAATGATAAAACAGTTGCTGAATTATTTCAAATATTTATTACTGTTATCATGAGAACAGAACAAGAAATAATAAAAAAATTAACACACGATAATGAAAAAGAAAAGAGAAAATTAATTGAAAGATTAAATGAAACAGAAAGTTCAAAGCTACGTTTAACAAATTGGTCAAAAGAACTTGAAGCAGATGTTGAAAGATTACAATCACAATTATCATCACATGAAGAAAAAACATCTGGTTATATTAGCAAAATATTAAACCTCGAAAATTTAATAAAAGAATATGATCATGAAAAATTATTAATTAATGAAAAAATGAATGTTATGGAAAGTGATTTTAATACATTACAAATTGACTATGAAAAATTAAAAAAAGGTGAAGTTACAAGTGCAATTCAATCATCACAAAATATTGATAAACAAATTGAAAAAGTAATTGAAAATTATAATATTGAGTGTAATAATAAAATAAATAAAATTGATAAAGAATATAAATTTAAAATTGATGAGTTAACAAATTCAAATGAATTATTAAAGACTAAAAATATTGAGCTACAAAGTAATTTAGATTGTCAAGAAGCCAATGAAAGACAGCTTAAATCAATTGTCGATTTAAAAACAAATGAATATTTAAAATTAACAAATAAATATGATCAATTGAATGAACAATTTAAACAAATTAAAGACAGTCACGTACAATTAACAAAAGATAATTCTGAAAATATTAAAAAACTCGATGAAATAACACTGCTGTTGAAGAAAAAATGTGATAAATTATCGGAATATAAAAATCAATTAGAAACAATACAGCCAAATTATGATATTATTAAGGAACAATTTGATGAAAGAGAAATACGTTTAGAAAAATATAAAACAGAAGTAACCACATTGAGAGATGAAAATTCAAAACAATTAATAATTTTACAAAATTTAAAGGATAAATTTGAAATTGAAAAAATTAAAATAAATAATTTAAACAAACAGCTAGATGATTTAACAAATAAAAACACAACAATACAATTTGATTATGAAAAAATTAAAGAAAAATGTGAAGAATTTGAGAGTGAAAATCAAAGATTAATTAGAAGAATGAGAAATAGTACTGATCGCGAAATATTTAAACAACAAACTGCTGATTTAATTGATAAAAATAATGTACTACAACAAAATCTTGATGGCGCATCAAATAGAATAATGGAATTACAAACATCAAAAAGTGAATTGTTAAAATTAAAAATAGATTATGAAACAAAATACAATAATATTTCTCAAGAATATGAAAAATTAAATACAACATTTGATAATTATAAAAAAAAAACAGAATCAAGAAGATTAGATATTTCATTTGATGAAAAATATGATGATCTTGTACAAGAAAAAAATAGAATTGCACTTGAATTAGAAGAAAAAAAATCAATGTGTTTGCAGTATGAAAAAAAAATAACAACACTTGAAGCTAAAAATAAAGAACTTGATGATGAAATGAATGACATGGTACAAAAAATACATGAAACTGAACATGAAAAGGATCTAATTGACATTGAACTTTATGATTTAAAAGGAACAATTGAAAATGAACGTGCAGCATGTAAATGTAGAAACAATAATAATAATAATAAGACAATACCAATGAGCTCAGAATTAATAAAGCAATGTAATGAATTAAAATATAAATTAAATAATAGCTATAACAACAATGTTAATGATTCGATATTACGTGAATCAAAAAGTACAAGTAGCTCACGTAGTACAAGTCCAACACCATTATCATCAAAACGTAAACAACGAAGAAGTGATTTATTCAATAAAAATCGTCCAAGTTCACTTACTGAAGAATTAATTATCAGTGAAGATACACCTATAACACCATGTCAACAGTGTGATGTTTATAAAAATGAATGTGAATTATTACGTCAACAAATGATCAAGCTTGAACAATCATCAGCCTTAAAATCAAATCAAATTAAATCACTTCAATTACAACTTGAAGCTGAATCATTTCCTTATAAAAAAAAATGCCAAGAATATCAATCAATTATAACGGCATTTAAAAAAGAAAAACATCAAATGAATTTGGATATTCATAAATTAACACAATCACAATTAAATACTGATTGTCAACGTTGTAAAAATTGGAACAATAATAAAAATGATAAATCTGTTCAGTGCATACCACCAAGAGAGACAATTGCCATGTTATCAAGACCATCTGGTATTGTTGAACAACATTTGGAAGTTGAAAAATTAAAATCTGATAAATCAGAACTTAAAAAATTATGTCTCAGTAGAAGAACACAAATTGTTGAGCTTAAAAAAACCATTGACTTGCAAAATGAAGAGCTAGAAAAATTACGTAATCAAGTGGCAATTAAATTTCCAACACAGCCAGTTTTTAAAAAGTGAGCAAAATTGTTAATCCAATTGTTAATATTAACCAATTGCTTGTCCTTTTTTTTTAATTTAATGAGTTTGTTTTTGTATATTTTTTTTTTTCTTTTTTGTTATTTAATTATCATCCAAAAATTAATTATCCTTAGCAGTACTTAAGTATAAATAAATAAATATATATATATATTTTTTCTATAATTAAAAACTGACATTAACAATTATAATTTGACTTGTTTTTGCTTTTGACTATTTTCTAGTTAACAATAATTAGTTGATTGATTATTTTGTTTTTCTTTTGTAAGCATGATATGATAATTGGCATTAATATTTGGAGCACAATGTCGCTTGTAAATTTTTTTTCATGCACAAAATATTAATTTTATAATTGCTAATCTAAAGAAAATGACATGTATTTTTATAAACAGCACGTCATTGGAATATAAAGAAAATTTATCAACAAATATAATGGGTCAAGTGGAAATGAAAAATCGACATCGTTTATGGCTTGATGAATAAAGTCAAAACATATTAGCACATATTTTGTGTGTAAATAACAAAGTTTATATTTATATTTTTGTACTCGAAAGAATAATAAATTAATATTAAGAAAAAATTAAATAACATTATTAAACTTTATATAAAACAAATAAATAATTTTAATAAAATAATAAATTTATATTTAAAAAATTATAATCACAATAAAGAATTAAAAATATTAATTGATTTTTTTTTTTACAACCTTTTCCCTGTATTGAAACAAATTTTCAATTTTAATTTCGAAATTATTTCTATCCGACAATCGAAATAATATCCTTTTCTAATTCAGTGCTACCACACAAACAACTTGATATTTATTTTTCGACTTGTGCCAATGTTCAGATTACTCCAAAATTTGACACCAAAACAAAAATAAAGACATTTTTATTTACTTGTTTATTTGTAACAATTATTATTATAATTATTTTATATAATTATTTTCAATTATTATATTTTTCATTGTTTAAAATTACAACTATAGTAAATTAAATTTATTGATAGTTGAATTTTGCGAAATAAACATAAACCTTTGTTAATTAACTCTAATAAATTTGTTATTACTTTTTTATATTAAAAATTTTTTTCTCTTAATATATGTCCCATCATACGTAACGTATAACTCTCCCACTCCAACAATTTGTGTAATCAAGTTGGACTTTAGATCCCAAATTGTATCTAAATCGAGAAATAAAATAAATCAATTGATTGAAGAAAACTGTTGAATCCAAGTGTTATTGTGATTAAAACTAACAAAAATGGCAAGAGTACTTGTTGGAGTTAAAAGAGTAATTGATTATGCTGTCAAGGTAAGTGACCAATAAATATTTATAACAAAAAAAAAAAAATAACCAGCTGTTACAGAAATTATTTAATATATAATTTTGCAGATTCGTGTTAAGCCAGATAAAACTGGTGTTGTAACAGATGGTATAAAACATTCAATGAATCCATTTGATGAAATAGCCATTGAAGAAGCTGTACGTATGAAAGAAAAAAAATTAGCATCTGAAATAATAGCTGTTACATGTGGTCCAACACAAGCTCAAGAAACTCTGAGAACAGCATTGGCAATGGGTGCTGATCGTGGTATCCATGTTGAAATATCTGGTCCAGAATATGATGCATTACAACCAATTCATGTATCAAAAATACTTGCTAAACTTGCACAAAATGAAAAAGCTGATATTGTCATTGTTGGCAAACAGGCTATTGATGATGATTGTAATCAAACAGCACAAATGACTGCTGGTATACTTGATTGGCCTGCTGGTACATTTTGCAGCAAGGTAAATTTTAAATAATTAATGGTTGTTGTTGTTGTTGTTGTTGTTGTTGATACTTTATTTATTTTTTGTAGATTGAACATGGTCAAGGTGAACTTACTGTTACCAGAGAAGTTGATGGTGGATTAGAAGTTGTTAAAATAAAAACACCAGCTGTATTGAGTGCTGATTTACGTTTGAATGAACCAAGATACGCAACACTACCAAATATCATGAAAGCTAAAAAAAAGCCAGTTCAAAAAGTAACTACAAAAGAACTTGGCATTGATACAACATCAAGAATTGAAGTTATTTCTGTTGAAGATCCACCTGTTAGACAAGCTGGATCAATTTTACCTGATGTTGATAGTCTTGTTGCTAAACTAAAAGAAGGAGGACATATTTAGTAAGTTAAAATTTAAAAAAAAATACATAAATATTCATCGTTAATTTTGAAATTATAAATTTCTTTTTCTTTATATCAACAATGATAGTGATGATGAGAAATTATTTTTGTACACCACTATTTTGAAGATAATAAAATTTTTCACTTATATTCTATTATTCAATTTGGAAATACAACAAGTCTTTATTGTTTTTAATTCAACTTACCTGTTAATTTTTTAACTCACTACAATAATTAGTAGTTGGTTTTGTAGGAAATATTATTGATCCCGACACATCTTTAAACCCTTTACTTATTTCTTCCACAAAAAAAAAGCCCCTACTCACCTCTTTACATTTCAAAGCAATAAAATCGTTACAAAGCAACAAAATAAAAAGAGAAAAAAAAAAAGAAGTATACCAAGTAAAAATAATAACAATAATAATAATAATAACAACAATAGAACATAGCACTTTCTCCAACAGCACCATCAAGAAAAGTCCAATCGCGAACCAAATAGGGCTTTGCCATTCTCTTCATTGTCCATTTGCCAAGCCGGTCATGTGTTACAGTAAAGGTGCATATACCATTTTAGTATATATTTTATTTAACATCCCCATACAAATATAAAAATGCATTAAAAAAAAATACATATATATATATAAAATATAAAATAAGTAAAGGTACATATTATATATAGTAAAAGAGGGATTTAAAAGATCCCGAGATTGCACCTTGCATTTTACCATTCAAAAATAAAAAAAATAAAAAAAAAAAAACACAACACACATACACGTTATACCTGAAAAGTTGAAGGACGGATTTTCTTTAACGATTTATTTTTAACATCCCTTGATATTTTTTTTTTTTTTTTTTTTTTCTGTACTATTTTCCTTTTTATTATTATTTCTATAACTATATTTCGATTGTCCATGTGCATTTATAGATGTACAAAATTATTGGGTATACCTGCAGTATAATGTCTAGCATGCTCTATGCACCCTCTGTATTGAGCTTACATATATATGTATGAATTCCATGTACCCTGTTCATATCGAAATAGCTCCTGTCGTATTGAGTATATGTCTGATGGCTCTTCTACATATATATAATACATAAACAATTGATTGATTGCATTCTCTATCTATTCAACTACAAAACAACATTATCTAATAATAATAATGGCTATTGCTTGATAGACCAAATGCATTTACATTTTAATATAAATTTATTTCTTTCTTTGATGATTATTCATGATAAGTAATATTAAAATGTTAACATTTTTTTATTTGTTGAAAAAGACCTCGAGACTTGTGTATAGTAACAAAAAACTTCCATCAAGAGTTGACTTCCGCAGGATACTCAATTAACTCTTGGTGACTGTCCTCATGTGCATCAAGCCCCATAAAAACCAGTCTCTCTTTCTCTTCCTCTCGTTATTATTTTATTTTTGTTTGTTTATAACTTTTTTTTTTCATTAAATGTTCACTGTGCGTTGTTCGGTTTATAAAAGAGATTTTTATGATTGATAGTCCGTATAATGATTTTGAAAAAAAAAATAAATGAATAAGATATTCGGGTCAGGCAGAATTTGATTAGAAAATTGAGATTATTATAATATGAGAAACCCGTATATGTATTTTTGTTTGGTAAATGGAGTGATTGTATGGGAGCCCGTATTATCAGCCAATTTTTTCTTTCCTTTTTTTGAATGATGACTGTAATTTTATGTAAGCAGTTGGAGTTGTATACAAATATATTTAGCGAAAGTCAAATAAATATCAAATATTTTTACGGGAGAGATAAATCGGCAGTCGAAACAAAACACATTTAAAATTTTTTCAATATTATTGTATATAAATTTGTAATGATAATTATTATAATAATTATAATAGTAAATTGAGTAAGGACACTCTGAATGTTTAGCTGACAAAATATTATATGATAATTTTTTATTAATACCTCGGTGGAAATTAATGTCGACAGTCGACCTTCAATATTGTTTCGACATCGAAATCGAAATCACTTTTCGACGTCAATTCAAATGCAAGTTAATATTTAAAAAATTTAAATAGTATTTAATTTTAAATACAACTTATACAAAAATGAAAAATAAAATTAACAATTTTGCAAATAAATAAGTAAACGTTCAGTTTTAAAAATTATTTTTAATTATTATTTGTAAAATAATTTCTATTTTTTTTTTTTTTTTTTTTTTTTTTTTTTTTTTTTTTTTTTTTTTTGTTTTTTTTTTTGTGTGTTTTTTTTTTTTTTTTTTTTTTTTTTGGTTTTTTTTTTTTTTTTTT
>JAPYYR010000375.1:0-32153 GCA_030523065.1 Aphidius colemani
AAAGTCTTAAATTTTTTGTTTTAAAAGAAAGAAAAAAATAATATTAATTTTCAGAACAAAAAAAAACTAGGACTATGTTTTAAATATTTCATAAACCGACTCGACTTGCAGTGTGTTTTTTTTTTTCTGACCAGATGATTCATCAGTTGATCCTTTGATGTATCAAAGATATCATCTAAGTTTTAAAGAGTGCTATATCCGGACCAAAAATTGTACTTTTACGGACGTTGGTAGGGAAAGAGGCGCCAGGATATTTCTTTGTATTCTTTAAGATTTTGTTTTTTTTTTCTCTTATTTTATTATTTCCTTAACGTCGGGGTCAACTAACCTTTTCATTAGCTAACCCCAAAGTTTGACCGCTCAACATCGCGGCCCAAAAACATTGACGCAAGCAATGATTTTACATCCTTTTTTTTCCTCCACCTCGTCCTCCTCCTCTTTTTGCGAGCAGAATATAGTGGGCCTAACATATATACGCAACACAAAGTGTATAATTATTATTGGGTCAAGGTGTATAATTTTACATGGCGCCATAAAAATTTGCCAGACTTTGGAGACACGTAAATAGCAATTATAAATAAGAAAAAAATATATATTAAAATATTGGTAAATGATTTTTGTTTGATGTAATATATTTTAAGCTTAAAAATATCGAGTTGTATTTATATATTTTTATGAGGTTCAATTACGTGACTAGATATCCTGTTCAAAAGTATCTTGAAAAAATAAAAACTTAATAAAAAAATACTCAAAAACTAAATCAGCAATCAGCGTAAGTCACTCTGTAAGAAGCACTGCCTTACTAGAGTCGGTACACTAACCCAACTATTTTCAAAATCTGATATATAAAAAGTCCTCTCACGTAGATATATTACTAAAATTTGACATTCGTCATTGACATTGAAACTGATAAAAAAAATCTATGTAATAATAATAATGCGTTTATCGGTTGCATATGGGACCCTGTAAAGTTGTTTTTTTTTTGCCTATTGTTATGTATATTTGTATACATATATATACGAATATTTAAATTCACAAAGATATACCAGGATATAGGTAGAGCCTTTGGCTCAAAAAAATATAATATACCTATATTGTGCATATCCATCCCCTGTACTAGCATGCAATCTTATATGCGAAAACGTGAACGCCCCGGGTCAACTTTAACATTCCACTGACGAGCTCACTAACTTTTTTTCTACCAAGTCTCATATCATGCACAACTTTATAATACATGTGAAAACAATAATCAAAAAAATTAAAAGAAAAAAACAAAAAGCTCACCCTAAACTGTTTTGAAAATTTCGCGATCATAAAAAAAATCGTTTCGATCGACATTGATTCATTAATAATAATAATTTTAAAAAATTTTGATATTCTTATTTAAAAAATATTATCTCATATAGTTTTTGTGTTGATAAAATTTATAGAGACGCATAAATCGATAACTAATGTGACAGATATGCGGATAAAAAATGTTTTTTACTTGAACATCAAAGATGAAGAAATAAGGAAAAAAAAAAATCTTTTATATAAAACCGAAATAGATAAATCAAAGTCCAATTGGCTTCAACCTGTCTGTATATCAAAATTAAAAAAAAAAATAATATTTTTATACATATAATCTCAAATTAAACTATGAAAAAATCTTCAATATTTACGATATCTATCATAAATTTATAATCGCCTTGTAGTAATTTTTTTTTCCTTCAAGGATATGATACCTTATTGCACTACTTTATTATTATTAAATTTTAATCATAAAAAGATAATCGAGAATGTCAAGAATATTATTATCTAAATGAAATTCCCAATCATCGGACGAGAATATATATTTGAATAATGAAAAAAATTGAAGAATAAATGATTCTCTGTATACGCGTGGGTGGAAAATCTCGTCTCGAAAAAAAATATATAAATAAATAATAATGCAAAATATATTTATACGCGTATATCTATATAACTTATATGTACGCACATTGAGTACTTGATGTAAAAAAAAAAAAAAAAAAAAAAAAAAAAACACGAAAATGAATGTGCCTAAGGCAGGAAGACGAGAAGTGGTTTTGCAACAAGCAACCACTGTTATGGAAGCCCCCTCCTGCTTCAACAACATCAAAACAACGTGTCTTCTTCCTCATCCAACCCTTTACCCTATAAAAATCATTACCTTGGGGGCCCCCAATGTCTAAAATGTATATATTGGATATTGTACTTACATGGCACCTTGCACATAATTAATAATTGCCATGTTGATATCCACCATGTAAAACAGCGATCACGTATATATGCATTTGAGACAGACACATTCATTCCAATGCAGCTTGCACCACACAGACAGTTATCAAGAATTATACTTCTTTATAAATACATACCTGCAACAAACAAAAAATAAATAAAATTAAATAACAAATAAATTATTATATTTTAATAACAAAAATTTTTTAAAAATTAAATATATAAATTTATATGTAGTAAAGTACTCAATTTTTTTTTTGCCAAAATATTTGATCCATATTTTTTATAAAAAAATAAAAAAATAAGTTATTTATTAATTGTTATTTATTATGTATAATTTTATTACAAAAAATTTATATAAATATATATATAAATCTTGTAAAAGAATAAATTTTTTTAAAACAATTTTTTGAGTGATTTACTGACGTACAATGTGATTTATGGTGTCGAGAAATAAATAAATAAAAAAAAAAAATAAATAATAAAGAATGATGAGGAATCTTGTTCAAATGGCTGTAAAAATAAAGGGCCAAAGTGGAAGATTAGAGGCGATTATCGAGATGTTGGATCATCAGTTGATCTCTCGATTTCAAAGAGCACATATATCCCAGTATAGATCGTAATTCAAATTCACGTTTGTTAATGATGGTAATAATTTTTGAAAAAAATGTTTTTTCTACATTCATTTATAATATTCTAGTGTTATATTGTGATTTGCATTATTAACTTTTATTTTAATAAAAATATAAGTATATCTACATCATGTGGATTATTTTAAAATTATATTTAACCACAAAAATATAGTTTAGCAAATTATCAATATATACAAGAAGCCTAAAAACCTACTTAAAAAAACTATCATAGTATGAAAAAAATAGAACTGAATAAAATGAAATCGAAGAAAGTATATATATATATAAATAATAATATAAAATATATAGATATGAGAGGGATAAGAAGTAAAAACTCCGCCCGCAAGTTCTTGGTACTGAATGTGTATACATATACTAAGATATTATTTTTTTTGTTTGGCCTCGAAGAAAAGAACATCTAAAATCGGCAAATATATAATTTGCTGTTTGCGAATTCGTATAATCATCGAATACCAGAAACTATCCTATTCATTATTTCGTTTCTGTACGTTTGCTACCATCCAATGCACACCCTCTTTTCACCAATATAAAATTGCAAACGTATAAATATAAAAATTTTGATTTTATATGAATCCCCGTTATTATGCTAATCTACAAATAAAAAAAAAAAAATATATATGTTTGTGCCTTTGTAAAATCTTTGTTTTTCGGTAAAAAAAAAACAATAATAACAATAAAAATGCATTCTAAACATGTGTAAGTAAATTTTTAAAAAATTATAGACTTTGTTGTGAAATTTCATGTTATAGTTATACTCATAATGAGGCATTTGTGTGGGAAAAAAATTTGGTATCAAAAAATTTTACATTGTGCACTAACGACATCATTCCTTATTTATTTAATTTTTTTCTTGTAAGATAAAGTATAAATAATTATATTTGTTAAAACATAAACAAATGTTTGTAGTAATGTAGAACGAATTAAGAAGTGAATCAACAAATAAAAATGGTGAATAAGAGATAAAGAAGAAGAATTAAATTACCAGACATTAGTGGAAATAAAGTATCCAAAAATTTGAGTGTTTATATTGTTGTTTATACGTTGTAATTATTATCGAATGAAGAGTTGTTTAAAGACACTCACCGCAAATGACACGCAATTTTACAAAAACCACAATTTTTTATTATGAAAAAAAAAGGTATTAAAAGTATAACCCAAGCTTTGATTCAAAATCGTAAGCTTCGTAATGGTTATATCAAAAAGTCGATTAAACGTTGGGTTTTTTTATTTTTTTTGGCAAATTGTGTGGTTTGACAGGCAAAAGACGAGGGTGGAGCTATCAGAGAGTATTATCGAGACATTGAAATTGGAAAATTATAGACACGAAACGGCATATAACACTAAATTTTGTAAGAGTCTCCAAGTATTTTTTTTCTTGATCGAAACTTGTGAATGATGGACGATTAAATGATCAAATGATTCATCATTAAATATTGCCCCATATTTTTTATCCCAATTTTTAATGTATAAATCATTTTCAAACTTTTGTTTTCTAGAAAAAACATGCAGTTTTTAATTATACTAAATTTTTTGTGAAACTTTTTTGTGGATCAGACAATAATGGTCTAAAAAAAATTGATAAATTTCAGAATTAATGAACATCAAAACGTAAAGTTTATACAGTCATAAGTTGAAAATAAATAAATTTATTTAAAAAATATTTAGTTCATTAAAATAATAACTTTATTTAAATGAAATAAATTATTATCATGGCAAGAATCTACTTATTTTAAACAAATAATAAACAAAAAATAATAAAAATGCAATAAGCAAGGATACAAGTTGATGGTTCAACGTGGGCGAATGTAATATTCACTTTTCACAGTCTGCAACTCATTCTCTTGCATATTAAATATACGACAAAAAAAATCATAAATGATTTCCGACAGGCGTACAAGTTGATTTGAAAATTAAATATTGTATAAATATTCATAAATAAAATTATCAATGTTCAAGGATATATATATATTGTTATACTCGAAACATCAATAATCAATTGATCATTGCCAGCAACAACAATAATAAATTCTTGTACTTATATAATGAGTATGAAATAAAGAACGAAATAAAAATTTTATGACGTTATTGAAGTGGAACTAATGATGCTTCAAGCAAAACTAAATGAATGCTTCAATTAACTCTACCATCAAAAGTCAACTCTTCGATGATAATTTTGTTTTTTTTTTCTTTACACTTTATTTAATTATTATTAATATTATTTTAATATTTTTAAAGAATATTTCCGCAGGGTAGATGTTTACTGTGGATTGAAATCCACAGTAAGATAAGATGTGAAAAAGGAGGCAAAGGGAGGAGATATGATGCTGAAGTGTATCCTGAAGAAATCAGAGGGTGGTGTAAGCGGACTCTGACACGCGATGCCATCTGCCTGGGGGAAGTAATCATGCAGTCCGGCGGGGGCGGCACGAAGGACCCATAGTCCCTGGATCTCACTGGGACTTTACCTGCCAGCCCCTCAGAACTTCACTTACCAATGCATCTCTGATTATTTTATTTATTTTATTTTTTCTTCGTCTCAAGGATAAAAAAAAAAAACAATACATATATACACATATATTCACGAGAAAATATCGGAACAAAGAAGGAATAAAAAAATTATATAAGAGCAAAAAAGAAATTATTCCCCTTGGTTGTACACTCTCTTTACGCGGACGAAAAATCTTGGTTTATGCAGCCAATCGCTAAAGGGCACTGTGATTAGTTGATTACAGTATGGTGCTGCAGAAAACGCAAACCGCGAAAGTATATTCTCCTCAATATGGGAAAAGTCAATGCTTGATTTTTTTCCTTTCGAATTTATTAAGGTACATTTTATAGAATCTCAATGTTTCGAGGAAAAAAAAAATTATCTCAGTAATATTTGACATACTTTTGTTGGAAAAAAAATATAAAACAAAATTACTGGATTTTTTGGATGGGTGATTTGGTGGTTATTTGTACGTATAGTGACTATGTGGATTGCAACAAGAATGAAAAAAAAAAATGCACATAATAAGACACTGGGGATATCGGCAGCTTACAAGTACGTCTATGTAAATGAGACCAAAGAGGTATATTGCCTCTCGGTTCAATAGACCTTCGACCTGTGGATCCAGGATAATTTGTTTACGAGCAACGCACACGCGGACCTTCTATATCTTTTCGCGTATATACAAAAAAAACCCCGAGGCACCCTAACCAAAGAAGAATAAAAAATAAAAACAACAAGAAGATGATGATGAAGAATAAGATGAGACTTTTTATTTATATTTTATTTTTCTTCATCATTTCTTAGCTTGATTTTCTTCTCTTGATTCTACGTCTTCTTATATGCATGCCAGTTGAGTCGCGCGACCAGCAAAAAGATCTTGGCTATGCGATTTACATACGATTAGACTGGACCGCTAAAGAATATACCAAAGGCACACGAACTCACCCACGCCACAAAAGTCAGCTGTGCCTTGAGGGTTACAAATTGAGGGTTGGCTGGGGCAAGAGAGGAAAAAGACAAGAAAAATAAAATAAAATATATATATATATATATTTAAAAAAAAACAAAAGCTTAATGTCCGCAGGAGTTTAAAGAGAGCAAAATCTTCAACAACGCTTTAACCTGAGATGTTCTCAGAGTTAGTCTTCTGGACTGAATTTTAGTCCCGCGGCTGTCGGGATGTCGATGAGAAGCAGTCGGCGTGGGCCGCGCAGTAGGACTCCAGCACCCTGAAGAAGCGCTTCCAACACCCTTTAGGCAAACTCTCATGCAAAATATTATATAAACGCATGCGCAAATATATGCCAAATTGGTAACAACGAACATATTGCTTCAATTCATACTGCCCAGAGCTTTTAATATATTTCATATTTCATTCTAGAGATTTTTATGTTAATCATTCATTTATATACAAAATATATGTATAAAATATGTAAACTTTCACCTGTTACACATTGTTGCACATTTTATATTTATTTTTTGATATGTCAGGTGTATATCATGCACGAAAGAAATAAACACTTTATAATTATTATTTAAATATAATTACTCATCTTTAAAGATAAATAATTATCATTATTTATAAACAGAAAAATGAAGTAAAACATAAGCAAGTGTTTTACTATACGTAAATTATATACGTGAATGTAATTTTTATTTTTTGAAAAGGGCATATAATATATATTACAAACACTTTGAATACATTATTATGACCATTATATTGGAATTTTTTCATTGGATCAATTTTGTTGATTTTTATTTTATTTTAAATAAATTTATAACAGTCTGTTCCATAGATCATATTTCTTACGCATTGGCAATTGATTAAGAGTCTTTTTACAGTATATTTTTATATATAGAGTCGAGAAAATCATAGCAGGTTGAACGCCATACAAGCGCAACCACCATTTTGTAATTAGAGAATCAAGGAGGCATCGGTTTTAATGAGCCTGAGGCAAGTAAAATGCACATCTTATATGTATATAAATATTAAAACGAAGAAGGCAGCAATTCACTGACCAACGGGGAAAGAGATATGCGATGTATACGAAGGCAAAAAAAAAATGAAAAATAAAATGAATAAATATAAAATTAAAATAAAAAACACCAGAAAGTTGTACAATAAATTTCATGATTCTACGGTGTATATAGAGGCTTCGTGTAAAAGAACATATCCGACAGCAAGTAATATGGTGTTTTGAAGGATTGAAATGATCGAGAAGATGAACAAGTACTTGGTGGTGGTGATAATGTTGGTAAGAGTATAGAGGTATATATAAGAGAGACTACAAATTGAGTGAACCATGGAAGGGATTCAATTGCAATAAAATTAAAAAAACTTTAGTATAAAACTTAAGACGGTATTTCTTGAAAGACCATGCATTTACAAAATGAAAAGAAGGAGAGATTGGTCTGGTAGGTCGAGCCACCGCACGAGTTACGTATCAAGAATACGCCACGGGCGTGGCTATACATCGCAAAGAGTGCGCACCAACTTTTTATCTTTATTACAATTTTTTTTACACGTGTTTATTTATTTATTATTATCAATTATTCATTCTAATATTCCGGCCTTTCTTTGTTCTTGAATTTGTTGTATTGCACAATTTTTTGCTGCCTAATGAAGAGTTCAATTTAAAACCGTGAACATTCGAAAAAAAATTATTATTTTTGTACTTAGTACTCGTATAGAAGTGTGGATGAGATGTGATACTTGAAATATTTTTAAATTTTTCATTTTTTATTATATTCAAAAATTTTATTTTATAACTTTTTATTATCTATTTAGACCTGTTTTTTTTTCACGTAAATAAGATGCAGGTATCAGCAACACAATATATCACACACATGCTGAAGAATAAAACGCGCAAAAGCTTTTTGGTTTGTTTGAAACCCTCGGGACATGCGGGTGTATAATCTTTGGTCGGTTCGTAGAGAACCAAGAGTTTGGGCCCAATTACAGGGCCAGTACCACCGAACAAACGCCTTCACCTTATTTTTTATTTTATTATATTTTATTTATTATTTTTTTCCTTTTTCTTTCCTTCAACTTGTAAGAGTTAGTATATTTTATGAAACAGACCAATCCTTTATATAGTTTTTTTCGACAATGGCCTAAATTATCAAGGCTATCTTGTTTAAAATCCATCAAAATTAAAGCAAAATTTTAGAAAACAACCATTCACAACATGACGAAGATAAATTTTGCAACTAAAATAAAAAAAAAAAAATGTGAATCATGGGTGAAAGATCAAAAGACATTATTGCATTCTTTGAAAAATTAAAAAAATTATTTACTTTCATGAAATAAAAATAAATAAATAAAATGATATGATTGTACATATCATGCAATGTATGTTCGTGATACTTGATGTAAATTAAATTGTTCTTTGCAATATTTAAAAAAAAAAATAAAAAAGTGGGAAATATAGTCTTTTTAAATTGAGTAAACGTTGTATAATAATTTAAATATTTTTTTTTTAAATTAAAAAAGAAATATACATCTTGTTGAACTAAAAATCAAAAATTTCAAGTTGAGTTCAACAACGTGCCCATGGGGGACGCATCACCGACTTATGGCTTCTCCAAGTTACAATATGTAACGCCTTGAAAAATTACGAATACACGATGTATATTGTATATCCTGTTTGAGCTACTTTTAAAGCGTCATATCAAAATATTATATTATAATTAATTCACAAACGATAATTCGATACGGATCGCTTGCTATGAACTTTATAAATATATATTGTGCCATCAAAATATATAAATTTATAGCCATGTATCTATCAAAAAAAATAAGCTACTTTCAACACATTTGTCTTTGAAATTGTATATAGTTTTAATGCATGACATTATTTTATTTTTTTTATTTATTCGTTATTATTTTGTTTGATATCATTTACTCTTTGTTCTTATATTTTCCTGCAACGATTATTTTTTTTTATCTTTTTATTTATTGATGGGTGGTCGCGTTGTACATACGGGTGAGAGGGAGTTTGCATCTTGAACATTCTTCTTTTTGCCCGAAGTAAATAAGAAAAATATGAATAAAAAAAATAAATAAATAAATAAATCCAATGCAGCCAAGATTTCTTGGGCATAATTAGCCAACATCTATCAGCCTGAAGCTATTGAAAGCAAAAAAAAATCAGAAAAAAAATATATTTATATCTGTAAGACTTTGTCCAGTAAGCAACCCTTGGTCTTAAAGCTTATCTTATACATATAAATGTCGACAAGGGTGCAGTTGTTATTTAAATTTGAAAAAAACATTTCAAAAACTAAAAAATATTCTACTTTTTTAAAAATGAGTTTTTCAGGTTTTTAGTACATGGTCAATCAGAAATAACAATGTTTATACCCTAAAGCACATATATCCTAAAGCGAGTTTTAAAAGATTTCAACCTGCAGTTAATAACAAAAATGATTTATCCATTTAAAATTAAATAAAAATATTATTGTTGGAACATAGAAGCATTTATGTATTGCACCTGTATATCAGTTTAATTTTTTTTTAAACTCCTATTATAATTTATTTGAATAACATTAGATATTAGATTTGCTGAGGCTATATATATACAAAAAAAAAAAAAAAAACTAATTAGCATAAAAATTTTTCAAAGCAATAATATATTAATGCAAAAGCTGAGTAGTGAAAATTCAAAATTCAAAATATGCCTGAATGCCTGAGGGTGTCAGTAACATGCATATAATACAATTTTTTATACAAAAATGAACTAGCAATGCACGTACCGGTAAAAAAGATGGTTGTGGGTGAAAAAAAAAGTATATATACGTATAACGTTTAGCATAATTCTATGTTAATCGTTCGCATTTTAGAGAGAGTAGCACGCGCACACAGCTGTCCTAAATCCCACGCGTATCCGTGATTGCCCCTTAACTGCTTCAGGACATTTTTAAAAAAAAATATAAATAAAAAAATTGCAACCAGACAGATATCAGAGTAGAATATCAACGACGTTTTTTAAAAACTTCAAACGCAAAATCTATTTATTTTTTTATCATTAAATTTTTTTTTTTCTATAGGACACTACGAACCTCGGGTCTGATTAGTCTAATAAAGGCCCTTATTTCTTCGTTTTTGATTTCTTCGATAAAAAAAAAACGCACCGTCAGAAAAGTTTTAAAATTGGTCACTATATAAAGCGAACCCCCCTGAATACTATCCGTATTTCGATTTTCCAACCGGAACATTTGTTGTCAAGTAGGACGCTATGAGCCTAGAGTCAGATTCGTGCATAACTCATAAGACATACCCTTATACTTCCTCGTTTTCCATTTATTTAATAAACAAAAAACGCACCGTCAGAAAAGTCTTAAAATTAGTCACTATATAAAGCAAACCCCCCTGAACATTATCCGTATTTTTATTTTCCAACCAGAACTTTCGTTGTCAAGTAAGTCACTACGAGTCTCGGGTGAGATTCGCATAGTACAGCCCATATGATATATATACCCTTATTACCTTGTTTTTTATTTATTTAATTAATAAAATAGCTAATAAAAAATAAATTTAAAAATATCCCTACATACAGCCCTTATTTTTATAGAATTCTTAGTTTAAATTATCAGTTATTTCCAATGAATTTAATTTCCAATATTCAATCCTTTCAATCTTTTTATACACGTTATTTTTTTTTTTTAGTTACATCCGTGGTAATTGGCGTTGTACAAGAGCCTCTTAACCCCTTTTCGTTTCTCATCAAGTGGGAGGAGTAGTCATAAATTAAACAGTGAATTTGATAACTTAATTGTTTAATCTTTGGCACGGGCGGAAGTAAAAAATTGAAAAAAAGAGTTTATCAAAAAGCAAAGTAAAAAAAAATATTTAAGACTATCAGATTATTGACAAACAATTTGTTTGATTAATATATATTTCAAGGATTGAAGGATATACTCAATTTAAAAAAATTATATGTATAGATTTCGTGTATTTAAACAAAAAAAGTGCGCATATAATTTTAGTTATTGATAGCATCGAGTCGTTATACGGTGTTGGTTTACTTTTTGATATGGCCAGTGTATACCCCACCGGGACACGCGGCGGCACGTGGCAAATACTAAAAAAAAAAAACTAAAAAATAAAAAGGGAGTCGTAAAATAAAGAAAAACGAAGGATAAAGAGAGGACCTTTTGGTGTATAGCCAATGTCTGAAGCATCGCGTCACAGGGCAAAAATAATTAACTATCAGTTTTAGGTTTCTTTCGACCCCGATATAGACTTCATATTATACCCAAAGGCAAAAGAAAAAAAAAGGATATTAAAAAACAAGAAAATAAGCTAACAAAAATATATATATAAAACATTCAAATATTCAAACTAATCAATATTTTTTTAAATTTTTTTATTATTATATTTATCTTATTTTTATCTTTGAATATAAATATTTGATATTTTTATTTTGTAAAACAGTTTTAAGTGTAATAACTTTTTTATCATTATAAAAAAAATTTATGATTACAAAAAATATGTAAACTTGGAAATACGATATTGATTTAATTAACTTGCTAATTGTGGCCTCGAAAGTTTCGGCATATAGCTTTAGGGGACGTTGACGAGTTGATTGAAATGTTTTTAAAAATAAGCCAATTTTATTTGGCCAGTAGTTAGAAGATTAATTACGGGTAATCTTAAGATATCGAGGTAATATTAAAACAGCTACTAAAATACCTAATTTTAAAATTTTATATGACACCTATTAATATAATAAAGCATCAAAATTTAATTACTCAATTACTTGATATATTTTAAACCAGAAAACTTAATTCATATAATCATTTTTTCGTTTTTTTTTTTATTCATTTAACATTTATCTCATTATTTTTTATACGCTGCAGTGATGTAATTAAAACAACAGGTTATTTTTAAATGAAAAATTGATTTAAAAAAATAATAATAATAATTAATTTAACATTGTCAATTATTTGGGTGGTTACAATATGTACATATTCGAGGCACATATTTATAATTTGGTTGTTTTTGAAAGCCTGAGGCTCTACTCATAGTCGATTAATCTGTTTCAGCGCATCTCAATGACTATACAGCTATACTCATTAATCACTCTATCGTTTGTGTGCAGGTATAATAATATTTTATTTATTTATTTATATATACTTCAATAAAATAATATGTAATACTATAACAAATTGCCAAGAGCACACTGGGTGAAAGTTCGAATAAGGCAAATTGTTTGACAGGTGCATATAAAGCTTTTAACGAATAAAAAAAATTGCATTATATTCAAGAAAGTGTCATTAATATGTTTCTAATATGTAAACATATATTTTTTTCAATATAAAATAGTTATCATTCTATTTCTGCAGCAATTATATTAATTTTTTCTTGATAATTATTTTTTTTATATTTAATAATTGATTTGAATGGATAAAATAATTATGACATTTAAAAAAAACTAACAGTCACTTGAAGGAACCTTACACACGAGATCTAATTAATTTTTTTCTTCTTTGTAAATTAGAGAGACAGTGTAGAATAATGGTAAAAAAAAAAAATAAAAGTACTCTTTTACTTGAACAAACAAAACGAGATCTCTCGATGCTATATGGACACGTGCTATGCTAAAATCATGCTACTGTTTCAGTTAAAAAAATTTTCAAGTGTAATTGTGATCCACTCAAAAACCCATTCACTTTAATTTCAATAAGTTTATTCATACATAAACACATATAAACCCCTCAAACACTCACCACCATCAACAAAAATTAAAGAAAAAAAAATAAAATAATAAATTCATCCAAAACCTTTCATGAATTTATAAAATGATCAATTCAAAAATAATAATGATAAAAATACAAAATTGATATAAATTATAATGTTAAATCAATTTAAAAAATTATACAAAAACCAAACCTTCTATTTCTAGAAGCATTTTTGTAAAATAAAAAATCGAAAATATGTTTACAAATCAAGTCTAATTTGTTCGTCAATAAATAAACATATGATTGAGTCATTATTTATGATATTAATATTCAAATAAATTATGAATGACAATGGATAATGCATTTATTAACATTTAAATTGTTTAATATATGCATGATGGGTTTGTTTGTTTATATGGTTATTTTAAATTATGTATATTTGTGGTGCGTTACACACGCAAACATATTTTAGTATAGCCAAAATTATCAATTATCAAATTTCCGGCAAGAGATGATCTGATTGGTGTTACTTCCGTTTTCCAGTTTATTGAAGATAAAATTTTGAAAAAAAAAAAATAGTATTGCCGTGGGGCAGTGTGTATGTTGTTGGCCAAAGGCGGGACCCATCAGCCCAAAAAAATAACCAATATAAACGGCCAATAAACGAGAGGCCAGTTTAAACGGTCAGACTTGTACACTCGAAAAAGTTAAAGAGCTACCGGTTAATTACAGGGTTTTGATGCTACGCCAATCTTGTATTCTCACCTCATACAAAAAAAAAAAAAATTCGAAAGATAGTTTATAGTTGTTGAGTTGCATTTCATTGACTGTTATTATAATTTGCTCTTAACATAGTATTTTTATAATTGATTATTAGGTATTTAAAAATGTGAAGGAATTACTAGTTTTTTTTTTTAATTTAAGGTATTTAAATAACTGACAATGATGATCAAAAAATAAAACACAGAAGTCTCTCACGGGAGTCGTGTGCTCGCCGCGGGGATTCAGCATCCCGCGGGGTTTCAACACCGTCACCTCATTTCTTCCTTTCCTCATATATATATATCTCTGAGATTTTATAATTGAATACAATCATAATGTTTATATAATAATATAGATTTTAATTTCATTTTTACACGACAATTTAAACTTGATATCTGATGTCACAACATTCCTCCTTTTTTTTTTTTTAGAGTACTCCAAAATTGACGTAAATTTTATTTGTTATTTTTTTTATAAACTACGTGATCGATTTACTTTCTGTATAAATTATTTTAAAGAAATAATATTGTTCTTTAAACAAATCAATTTCAATAATTTAGAAAAAAAAATAGGAGGATGTTTATTCCATTTCGTAAAATCAATAAAAAATAAATAAATATGTATCATTTCTATATTTTGATGATTAATAAAAAAATGTATATCATATATCAAAATTTAATATTCTAATTTTTTTATTTATTTATTTATTATTTATTTTACTTTTTTTTTTTTTTTAAATTTAAAAATGATGGAGAGTTGAATGGTTTTAAAAATATATAAGGGATAGCCGTTAAACGACTCGTTAATTGTATTTTTAGAGGACTCTTGGCCCAACTCGTAGACTTGTTTCATATTTACGTCCTTTATTTTTTCTGTAGCTCCCCTCAAAATTTATTTATTTATTTATTTTTTTATTATTTTTTTACGTTTAATTTACAGACTTGGAGTTTGGTTTATAGCAAGAGCCGTGATAGCACAAATAACCGACACCAATGCCTCGTTAAATCAAAGACCCAAGAAATGCGAAAAAGTTATATCACGAGAACCCTTTTTGTATATATATTGTAGATCCATAAAACAATCGTGAATTCGATTGGTCAAAAAAAAAAAAATGAGAGTACAAAAAACTACAGATAGAAAAAGAAGAGAAATTTGAATATCGTTGTTAATATTATACAATAAAGGTGGGGTTAAAATAATAAAATAAAGAAATGTAAAGAGTTGAAAAGAAGAGTCAAAAAAAAAGTAAAAAGTGAGATGACTTTTTGGCCATATGGACTTGTCCGAAAATAATAAATCTTTGAACGTGCTGGAGGATTATTAAAAGCATTTTTTAGCAAAGGTATGTGTAGAAAGGTATAAGAAAAACAAAACACATTACTGTTTCTTAATGAAGCTGAGGGTTACGAAGCAACGAAAATGAAATGAAATAAAAATAATAAAAAATAAATAGAATGAACGGGGCCACAAGTCCGACAATCTTCACGATGGACGTTCAGAACTAATTGGAGCCACAAGATATTGGCCGGATACAACGTACCGCGAAGGTGAGATGCTTCGAGATGAATAAAAAATATATATATAAATATAAATAAAAAAAAATAATAATAAAAAAAAAAAGACATTTTAAAAATGAAATATACAAGATGAAAGTTTGGACGCGAGAATCAAGGCAAAATATTCAACTGAGGGGATGTCCTGTTATAACAGTCTGATTTTCAAATTTACGTGTTTGTTCAACCATATTTCAAGTATAACATCTAAAAAATTGTATCATTTATTTTTAGATGGAAATAAAAATTGACAAAAAAAAAAAAAAAGAATATAAAGATGAATAAAAAATATAGTGAATTCTTTTTTCTTTTAATTCTAAATTTTAAATAATAATTATTGGTATTATAATGCAGCGAATTCAAAAATTTATTGTTATTAATTTCATATTTGTAAAAAAATTTTACCAAGAAATTTTTATTAAAGAAGAAAAAAATTGCCAATGATATTTTAATAACGTGTTTTGATATTTTATATATAAAAATATCAAAATTATAGTCATTTTATTTCACGACTAATACAAAGCATTAGCATGAATTTTTTTTATTTTATAATAACAATACGATCAAATATAAAAAAAAAAATTTTGTGTCGTATTATTATCAAATTATACTACGTAAAAGATTGTAATCATTTTTAGAAAAATTTCGTCTACGAATACGCCTACCCTGTGTTCTTTTTTTTCGTTCGTTTCCCCTTAAAATCCTTTTTTTTTCATTCTTATTTAAAGAAAGGCTTGAAATGTCAATTTTTTATCTATATAAAATTGTATTGTATTTATTTTTCATGATATTTTTGTAAAGCTAAATTTTTATATTTCAAAAATAGCCAAAATCCAAGTTTAAAAAGTAACGAATTTAAGGAATCCACCTTATAGTAAAAAATTGAATAAATAAAAATAAACATTAAATAGAAAAAAAAAAGGTCTGTTTGTTCACTTGGTCCGTCGCTTTAAAACCATACATGTATATTCCTTCAATTTTCTGGTCGAGTAAGCCGACCAGCTTCAAGGGCTCTTGTAAGCTCGGCAAAGCGTGCACTATCCTGTTACGCGATCTCTCACCCCAACTTTGCAATCAAAATTCAAATCACACTTTTTCAACTCAACATAAAATCAATAACTTCAACCTTCTTACTATTTTTTTTTTTATATCCAATGATTTCATCGATAAAAAATTCTATTGAAAACAAATCAAAGTTTACAAGTTTTTCTTTATGTATTTTATGAAATAAAAATTTAATATAAATTTACAAAAAAAGAAAAAAAAAATATATTTATTTAAAATTATATAAACCATCAAGACATATAGCAATTTTTAAAAGGAAAAAAAAAATAAAATTTAAAATGAAATATAAATTAAATAAAAAAGTAATAAGCAATTTTATGTATATGTTTATTGGCTGATTGAGGAATGCTTGGCAATTAATAAGTTGAAAAACAATAAAAAAAAGAATTGAATGAATAAGAGTATCTCAGAAATATAGTATAATATATAAATGGCTTTTCTATATTGGACTCGTGTTTCTTAGTCTTGACGCTGGACATGGGTTACCAGTTCATTTGAATAAGTTAAGGGACTCGCTTATAGTGCCCTCAGCTGACTCCATTACAGCTTTGCAAAACCAGCTAATTACCTGCCTGACGTGAGTTATAAACTCTTCTTTCTCTCTTTCTATATCCCATTTTTGAATAACTTTAAAAACGATGATCCAAAAAATTTTTACAACGAATATATGATGTGCATACGCGTCGGCAACAACAGCAGTATATTTAAAACAAAAAAAAAATATATTTTTTCATCACATTTATATGCTGCGTTGTAAGAGACCACCAAGACGATCAAAGTCATCATCACATATTCACGTATATTCACTTATATGTTGAAACATTTTTATGATTTAGAAATATAATTTTCAGCAAAAGACAATGAAAAACGATCATCACGTTATAAAATAATTTTTTGATTTTATTTTCCCTCAACAAAGACAGGTGGGCATCCGAAGAAACAAAAGAAGATTAAAAATTAATAACAATAATTTAAAGAATAATAATAAAAAAATAGTAGATATATACAATGAATATTATCAAAAATAAATTCATGGTTGATTGTAAGTATAGAATGAAGTTGCGGTTGTCTTTGATTTGACAGTTGTAATTTCGTAATAAACGATCAAGAGGGTCGGCCGGCAAATTAATCTAGTTTGTCATAACGTGGGCGGCTTCAAAGTACCGCTAATGAGAAAAAGGTTGGGCCTTTCTTATTTGTCAATGGGTATATCTTGGCAAAGATGCTCGTGAATCAAGAGGTCTGTGGTGTCTACGATGTGTATAGCTCGTCTTCATATTCTCGTCATTCGTACCTTCAGGGCATCGAACGTGTGCGACTTTTGTATACACATTTATATTACATATATGCATATATGTTTTATAAAAAAAAGAAGAAATTTAGCAACAATATTTTGAAATATTTATACATTCAAGTCTATTATATTATTTTTTTGTTAGAATAAAAAAGCAGGGGTGAAGGATGTGTGTTATACAGCAGAGAAGATTCACTTGAATGTTCATCCAGGTGACCCGAGGGATATGTAAGTGATTTCTACGCTTGGTTGAAACCTTTACTTTGCAAATGACGTTGAAGAGAAGTATAGAAGAAAAAAATATATATCTCAACAAGATAGGATGGACACACTGCAGAGAAGGAGTCTATTTCATGCTTAATTTGACTAACATGATTTCACCACTATGGCCAACATCAAGTTCTATGTATTTCCCCTTTATATATTTACAGGGTGAATTTTAACCCCATGTCTTTTTTAACCAAACTCATTTGGACCAGAACATACTGCTTTTTCCATCACCTCTTTCCCTTTTTCCGTTTTTTTTAATGCCAAAATTTTAAATATGTAATTACAATTGAAAAAAAATTCAAATCAACCTCGAAGATTAAAGTACACAACAATTTGTTCTTGTCATGTCACTTTTTGATTTTTGAAATAAAAATATATAAGAAAAAAGATTTAAATAGAAATGTCAAGGGAACTTGAACGACACAAAGGCTTCGCGTAGTAAAAAAAAAAGAAACGAATCTTAAAACAGTACTAGCAAATATTAGTTGAACACTGGACTAGTTATCATTTCCCTTTTGTCAAAAGTAAAATTAAAAAAAAAAAAAAAATTATATGAGGTACATACTCAACGCGATGTTTTTAAGAAAAAAAAAAATATTCAGAACAAAGAAAAGTGTCATTCTTCATACATATTTCAACAATTTTTTTTTCTTATTTCTAAATTTATACAAAGGTATAAATTATTTTCTCAATTCTTTGTTTTATCTTTTACAGGACGAGTTGAAATATAAAATAAAAAAACATAAACGTCGACAGAAACTGAGTGATCGTGATTCAACCCGTGTCTGACGTCTGTGTCGAATTAAGCAGGTCTAGGAAAATCATCATCAATATTATTTTAAAAAATCAGGGAGAATTTTTATAGAGGGTATTTAAATTGAGAAAAAAAAATTAATTAATTTTACAGTAGACGCAATTGTGTGTATACAATATGTATAGCATGCATGTGTGTTTATGGTAACAGTGTGACAAGCTGAATTTGTCATTTGAATAATTAAAGAATGTATACACTGAAACACTCAGTATAACAAAGTGCCTTCATAGACATTGTATCGATGTATGGTCAATGTACATGTGTGAGTTTATATTCAAACATTAATTGTACCTGCAGTGTATATAACAAACTAAGCACGAATAACCACTTTACATTGTCACGAAAATTTAAACAACAGACCACCAACTGCACCATGTATGTCATTCAAAAAATCACTTCTCATTTCGCTCAACAAAAATTCATCATTTATTCATTCGAAAATATAGAAAAATTCATTCTGTAATTTACTACACCACACATGGCAAACATAAAAATATATTTAAAACTATTTTTTCTTTAACTAACTATATATTATTATTAAAAAATTAAAAAAAAACAAATTGTAACTTAAAAAAAATGAATTTCGTTTGGTCTTATTTTCTTTCATTTGAATTAAAATATAATTATTTTAATTGAAATTTAAAAAATCATTATTATTATTTTTAAAGTCCCTTTGAGTATGCAATCGTTATTTCAAACCAAAATTAAATTTAAATGCAATTTATTTTGTTCTCCCTCCAGAATTTTTTTTTTTTTTTTGGTGAAGGGAATATAACTCTCTCTCAATCTATATAAGAGACGAGTATTTTCCCTTGAAAACCATCACGTGATTACACTAATTCAGGTATCATTTATATTTGCGTTCACCCCTTGCCGACAAGCAAACGAATTATTACCCCACCGAACGATAAAGAGACTTGACCCCATCCTTTTTTTTTATTTTAAATAAAAAATGAAATGTCTCACTCGATATTATATTTTTTTTCTCTCTTATCGTTTCATCCAACTTTGAAGTATCATTTTATTTTCTTTTATATTGTAGTCACCAACTGTTCCTCATCTTTGACATCATGTAAAATAGCATGAATCACGTATTAAATAAAGAGAATCATATCAAAGGGTTTCAAAAATTTGAAACAACAACATTTGTCTCAAATTTTTTAATACAAAAAAAATTTTAATAGTTTTGTTTGTTTATTTAAAGGAAAAAAAAATATATAAACTATCTATTTTTATATTTGGTGATGATGATAATAGACTACTGCAATCTCACGCTTTTTGTGGTGAATCAAAATTTACCAAAGAGATCTAGTGAAATATTAAAATGTACCCTTGTTATTTCAAGCAGAGACACGAACCGGCGCGTGCTGTAAATTCAAGTGGTCAGATCATGCTTATTGGAATATGTTCAAACAAACGTTCATTTATTGCAACGAGTTAACAAACACTAAAATAACAAAATTCATTGACTTGTCTTACCGCAAATAGAATATATTTTTTATTTCAAAGATTTAATATCAAAATGAATTTTGTGTTGATTGTATAAATACAGGGTGTTTATTTGCAAGCTAAGAGAAATTAAATCAAACGTGACCGATTCGAGTGAGTACTTGGTGATAATGTCGAGGACCATTGACATATCATTCGACACAATCAGTTTTAACAAATAAATTTCTTTTAAATGCACTCAAATTTGTCAATCAAATAGAGCTAAGTTTTAACTATTTAGAAAGTTTCTAAGTAGCGACATAGTAGAGTCGGTTTACACTGACTTATAACTATTCCAAAGTATTACTGATATAAAAATTTCTACACAAAAACGCGTCAGCATATATTTTTTTAAATAATCAGGCAAATAGATATAAATTCGAAATATAAGTTCCTAAAATGATACGCAAGAATTGCCTAATATTTTTGTCGAGGTCCTGAGTGATTGTATACCTTATAAACCTAATTTTCATGAGTTTAGTAGTTACCCAATTTTATATTCAAGCTTCACTTTAAATTCCATTTTAAAAAAATTAAAAAAAAAATAATTAACTAAAACAGGACAACATACTGCATCTAATATGAAATATAAATTTTTTTTTTTTTATCTGGAAACTACGAATTTCATTAAATTTATTTCTAACTTTTTTTTTCGTTCTACCAGGTCTGTCGCCCTTTATCCAATATTTCACGCCATCGCTTTTTTACTCTGTTGTTGAGTAAAAGCACTCACTCGTATTCGTTTTAGTCTATCTTTTACTGTTAAATTTTTTATATTTTTATCTCGCTCACTCGTACCATACTCTGTGAAGTGGTCTATTGATTGTCGCCTCCAGGTGAAGTATTCCAGACAACGGAATATCGCGAATTGAACTTCCACAAAATAATAAAAAATACAAATTAAAAAATGAAAAAAAAAAAAAAAAAAATTATATTCAATGACAAAGAGATAGTGGAAAATCAGTTTCATAATGTGGTTTTATAAACAATATCATGTTGTAATATTAAATTAATTTTTTCATGTATAAAATTGAATTTCAGAATTATACTTTTTCTTTTTTATCATATTATTTATGAATAAATATAAAGCATATTGCAAAACTAAAAATAAATAAATATAAAACAAAATTATATATATTTTAAGAAATTTTAAATTTCATTTTATATATATTATTTTATAAAAACTAATAATGTTTAAAACCTTGAACCGTAAAAAAAAATAACCGAAAAATTATAATGTTAATAATTAAATGAAAAAAAAAACTCCTAATATTTTTAATTTGAACGGTAGGAATATCGTCACGAAGAGAAATATTTTCACGACAAAGGTAATCGTGTTGTAACGAACCTTATTCTAAACGATGTATAAATATTCATAAACCGTTTAAGAGAATTTGTCTATTCATGAAGAAGATGTCGATATACAGTGAGTTAGTAAAAGACGAAATGATACAGACAAAGGTTATTGGTTTGTACCTTCTGAAACGACAGTATACTTGGGCCAAATTTCGATATCATCAAAGATAATAGTTTATGTGCAGCATAAAACCCTTGATGATGTCAGGTCGATAATCGCGTGAGTTGGTAGACTCATCAACACACATTTAAAGCCTCTTCTCTACACGGATCCGGGTTTAACTAAATAATCTAACTGAATATAGTTGAGAAAATTTCATAACATCTAACGATCCTAAAATTTATTTAATTATAAATGCTAAGGACACGGTAGAATCTTTGTTTAGAAAAAATAAAAATAAATACTAATAATTTTTAATTTTTATATATACGCAGCCAAAAAAAAAAAAAGGGAATAAATTTTTTTTGTTAAATCCTAGACCTTGGAAAATTTCAATGTCAAATAAAATTGAATAATTTTTATTGTATATATAAAAATATACTACAGGTATAAAAAATAATTACTATCATCATTGTTATTACTTTTTTTAAAATAAAAAAATGAAATGCGTTCAGTAACACAAGATAATAACTAAAATTACTCCAAAAAATAATATCATATTTACATAGTAATAATTTAATTATATTTTCATGTAAATACAATGATGATTAGTAGTAATTTTTTACACTTTATTAAATGATAATTATATACTTGAGAATAATAATTTAATAGTATAATTTACTTGTGACAAAATTATTCAGTAATTGTATAAGATATAAATCTTATTTTATAATTTAAAAAAAAAAAAGCATTGTAAATTGATATTTTTGTTAATTTTGAAGTTCAAAATCACGGGTATTAAAATAATACTCTATTATAAAATTTTTTTTACACTAACCTGCCAAGCATTCGAATCCAGAGCAAGGTAAGACATGTTGATTTTTTTGTAGACTGTTTTAACTGCTTGCACCAATTTCTTCTTTCACGATGAGATAAATAATAACGAAAAAAAAAAATTTAACTTGGATAATGTATCTGTCTATCGAATAATTCACTCAAGTGCCCGGTAAATTTAAATTTAACATTTTTTTCTTTCAATGTATCTGAAACAAAAAAAAAATCACAACAAACATTAGTACACATAAACTAGTTGATAATTTATTTTATTAAGTTTACATGTTGAATAATAAATAAATAAAGTGTGGAAATATTTAAATAGAAAAGTCAGAGATTGGAAAAATAAAATTAAAAAAAAATAATAAAATAAAGAGAAAGAGTTTGGATTATATGAGAGAAAAAATAAAGTATGAACATTTCTTGTGTCGTCCTCAGGGCATTCCGTCAACTGAATTTAGTTAAGCAAAGTTAAATACGACTCCCAGAGGTGCGACAACTGACTTTTAATTGTGAAAACTTTGGCCCCATCGTTGCCACTCAGAAATAAAAATATTTAAAAAAAAAGAAAAACCAAGGAAAACTCTTGGTAAATTATTTATTTTTTTAACCGTAAAAATATACAGATTTATATTTACCAAGTACTATTTTTCTTTTGCTTATATTACTTCACTAAAATCTCAAAAACAACACGAAAAAAGGTGTATCTACCGTGTTTTTCATTGTATATATTTCCTATAAAAAAAAAAAAGTTTATTTGCAGAAAAATAGCCGAGAAACTCAACGAGCGTGACATGAAATTTGCCGACGGCTTTATGTACTTTTCATTTTTATTAAAAAAAAATTGAAAAAATATAAATCACCAAGATTCCAGCATACGAACGACGAAAAAATAGAATAAAAGTGTTTATGATAATTAATTTTTTTCTCAATGTAATATACCAACTAACAACTACCCTCTCAAACAAATTGAAGGAAAAAACAATTTAAAACTTGTAACAGCACAACTCACCTTGGTCAAGAAAACACGCAATAAATTATCACTTGAGACACGTGACGAAATTGCACTACCTAACCGTATCACCTCCACTTATATTAACGACAATAATTAAAATACAATAACAAAAATCAAAATTGAAAAAAAAACAATTATTAACTCAAACTAACATAACAAGTTTTATGATTAATAACAAATAAATAAGCACGTTTAAATAAAAAGTTAATTGAACTATTATTATTGCTATTTTAATAATGTTTATATATATTTTTTTTTGTATATTCAAAAAAAAAAAAAAACGAGCTTCTGTTCTGGTTGTTGTCAACCGTGCAAAGAGTTTCTATCTTGTCCTGTCATCTAATGAGTAATAGCCGAGTAAAGGTATAAAGAGGGGGTTGGTGATGGGTTAGAAATGCAGTCAAGAGAAAGGAGTGATGAGGAGGGTGGAAGATAATTCAAAAAAAGGGGTAAAAGAGGGAAAGGAGAATAAGGGATGATGTATATTTTAAAATCAAGCTATTAATGCTTTTATTGATGAATTTGATATTTGTTTTGACTTTTTGAACATTTACTCGGGGGGGTTATTATCAACAATTAAAATAAATATATATTATAATAGTAACTCACGTTTGGTATACGATAGATAGATAAATAGATAAATGAATGAATGAAAAGGAAGGAAGGAAGGAAGGAAATGATATTCGTATATTTTATAAGCGCTAAAGTGGACCGCACGTGGTGCGTCGCGACGTCGCACTGTGCTTGAGGCAAGAGACGCCGTGATACTCTTGATGCCCCAAGGTAGGGTAGAAAAAAAAAATGTATATAGGGTAACGCCTCTAGTCACATGACAATATTATAAAACTGGAAGTATATATATATGTATGGTAAAATTTTGCGTATACATTGCGCACCAGTTGTGGATATTGCTGTATCAAAACCAAGTACAGTAGAGAAATACTGATACTGACGCGCAAACGTTAAACGCACAGATCGAAAATTTTCTCCCACCAAATAATTTATCTTCTATACCCTGAATAATATCTACCGCCCCTAGTTTCCATAATGTACCACACCTCCCTCCATCATACAATAACCTCCTGTTTACCTCCTCTTTAACCTTCCTCATCTGCCTTTTTCCACCCACAAGGTATTCTGTATCCCTCTTTATTCGTCGTTATCGTTATCATTGTATGACTCTCTCTCACTGTACAAAATTGCACAATTCTGCGCATGAACCATCGATTCCTCCCACTAACATATAATACTTGTCTTTTTTTTATGGATCATCCAAATAACAAAAGCAATATTTTCTATATAAAATAAATTTTACTTTCTAATCAATTCAATTAATTATTCAATTATTTAATTTTGAATAAAATCTTTAAAAAAAATTATACTTGAAGCCATTATTCTATGTACTCGCACAAAGTATGATGAAAATTTTTTAAAAAATTATATCCACTTATGAGGTATGAAAAAAAAAAAAAATATTGCAAATATTCAAAGTTTTTTTTTTATAGACACTTTGATATAGTGAGTAAGCATAGAAATGAGTAATTTGAGATGAAAAAAAAATATAAGCAAAATCATGAAAGCAAGTGTGACAGTCTACTGAGAGAAAAATCATTTTAATCTGTAGCCAAGATATATTGGAGGTGACTTGAATTTATTGCAAAGTGCCTCTTGGCAATGCAAGCAGCATCTAGATTCAGATGCCTCAAGAATATCCAGGAAAGTGTACACCACGATCAAAATATCTGGTCTGTATATATGCAAAAAGGGCTTTATAAAAAGGGGTTATATACATCAGGCATAAACAACTTGTGAATATCTGGTATAATCGATAGAGTCGATCGTTTTCGCTGAGAGCAGATGGCCCCAAATCGTAAAAAATTACCTTGAGGGCTCAAGACGGTACGTTTGAAGAGGTCAAATCGTCCATCTTCTTGATATAGAAAGTATACGCTGTACCACGCCTATAATGATACTAAAAGTCGTGACTAGAAAATTTACTTGATGAAATTAAAAAAAAAAAAAAAAACTGTATAAATTTTGGATAATAATTTAATCTATGATCATCAAAAATTCATGATTATTATTGAAAGAGAGCATTTGATTTAAATTTCTTTTTCAAATCTAATTGCCCACTAAAACTTCTTCAATTGATGATAAAATTTTCAAATAAAATAAATTGAAAATATACGTTTATCAAAATTACATGTTGGATATTATATATTGATATATTTTTGTTTGTTCATATATAAATATAAATCTGTATCTATTTTATAGTAAAATAAATGGATAATCAGTTGATAGTATGATCAAATCAAACAACAACTTCTAGCGTAGTAGCTTCCAATGTATAGCTCAACATATAAACTCGATCGTGTCGTGTAATTTACCTACCACATCATTACCCGAAAGTTAAGCTGATGTAACTTTGAAATTATTAGTTAAATTGCATAGACCTATACAAGAGTTACGCCCAGAGGGCTATGTATATATACTCTCTACAGGTGTTTATCTATTGCCACAGATATTATATATATTGACCAAAATAAAACTATATCTTCAGTAAATCTGGCAGTGTTAATCCAAAATCATACAAAACTTTTCAACATATTTTTTTATATTTATATAATGTTTAAATAGAAAATATCTGGAACTGTATACACATAAACACTTGTGTCTATATTGATAATATTAATATTGATAATAAACTCTTATTATTATTATTGGTAATGGTATAAATAATGATAATAATTTGTTTATTGTTTGTACATTATATAATCATGGATCAAATATCATGTGAGTATAATTCGAACATTCAATTTTGTTGTCCTTCAATATATATCACATGTAACAAAACCAACAATGCTGAGAGGCTATGTACCTGATCACGACACGACAATACAAATAACCAATAGAGAATGCAATGAGACACGCCCGATCAACAAACATACTGCATATTATAGAACCTGTGTGTCCTGCTTGTGTATATTTACCTATATCCTCAACTTTTTTTTATTTTCTATTTATTTATTATTTTTCTTTTTATTCCTTTTATCCTTTATAAAATTTAGGCTATTTTTTATCGAGTTTTTTGTTTCGTTAATCCTAACTCAATCCTAAATCGATCTTGGCAATCGATATTCCTATGTATGTCTAACATTGATTTCAATACCACAAGATTAAAAAAAAAAAAAAATGAAATAATAAAGACGTTGTAAAAAAAAAATTGTGATAACAATAAAAAGTAAAATCTTGTGTCCCATGAAATCGGTGTATCGAATAAATTTTTTGGGAAAACATTTCAAGTAAAATCCTTTCATCGGTATACTCGAGAATTCGATATTTTTGTGGGGTGAGTTGTTGACTTAAGCGCGTGGCGAATTCACCTTTCAAAACAACCTCCACCTTTTTACTTTTTTTTTTTCATTTTTTCTTCTGATACTACTCCTTCGTCTTTTCGTAGCTTTTTTTACTTATTTTCTTTTTTATTTGTCTCGAGTTGGCGGTGATGCCATTAGACTACTCACAACGAGTAGGAAAAAATAAAGTTTTTGAAAAAAAAAAATAAAAAAGTAATAAAGAAAAGAAAAAGTTTCATCAAAGTTTTTAGGACTAGTTTTTTTTATTTTTTTCATCCATCATTCATCTTACGGTGGCGACCTCATCTCATCACATATATACCGATAAAAATATTTCTTTTAAACAAAAGTAACTTCCAAGTTTTATTATTTCATTACTTATCATGCAAATGAGAAACCCCTGTACTTATTTTTATTGTTATTATTTTTTTTTCATTATTATTACTCGTGAAATTTATATTTTAAAGTTGTTGATTGAGTACATAGTCGCTGCACTGTGTAAGTGGTTGTTGCATAAAACAACACCGTCAATTAATTTTCAAGTTATTTGCTAGAAAAATTAAATTGATATAATTGTAATTGTAAATGATTTGAGTTAAAAAAAAGTATTCTTAATTCGTGATTCAACATTGATTCAAAACTTTGAAAAAATTGCATTGAACACCTACAGTGCAAACATGTCTTAAACTCACCACCCGTATTGCAAGAAAAAAAAAATATCAACTGAATTTTTATACAAAAATAAAATATGATTTATAAATATAACATTTACTCATACTTTCGATAAACTCTATTTCAACTTGTTTTAAAAAAAATAAAAAAAATACCATGAAGGACCAAAATTATTTTACTTCGTGTACCCATTCGTTATACCACCCGGAGTTGATAACTATCAGACTTTTTCTTTTCACATTCACAAAGTCCTGCAGATATTCATTTTCGACAGTGAAAAAATAAATTAACAAATAAATAAATAAAAATTCCCAAAAGAAAAAATAATAATAATTGACAAATGATTTTAAAAAATGTAAAATTGGAAACAGCTATGTACATGAATGATAACTGAAGAAATCCAATGAGGATTTTATCATCATGTTTCTCTTGACTCACTCATTAGTTGGTACGCTATGTATATGCCTCAGGCAAAATGCGTGAGTTTAATTTCTGTTGTGAATATATGCGTGAACATATAGGTTCACATATGTACAGATATAAAAATTTACATTATATTTTCCTTATGTTATATCTTGTGATTTCTGTCTCGATCGTCACCCTTTTTTTTTTTTTATATGCATGTATGTGCAATATTACGTGGACATATTTGTATTGGACCCGGCGTGGGCGGCAACACACGCAACGCATTCCATGCACATATTTAAGCAGACGAAAATCATAATATGAGAATTTTTAGTCGAACAAATAGGCAGGTGAGGTAGACCTCAATTATGGAAGAATCTCAGAGAGCAGCACACGCGATCCACTAATATTATGTATATACTTGACCATTATACTTTGAACATTCATTTTTTTTATTATTTTTTAATATATATATCCAAGTTTTGACTATGATAAAGAAGAAGATAAACTTTCACGCATAGAACTTAATTTTTATGATTGGTCTATTTTGCATGAATTATTTTTAAAAACATCTTTTGAATGTCCAATACTTTTTCCGGCTATGGAACATGTAATTATGACTTAAATACTTTTTAATAAATTGTATAAATAATTTGTATCATGATTGAGATTTTTTTTTTAAATGAATTTGGATTATGGCTTTACAAACTAGAAAATTGTGTCAATTTTTACCGACTCTGTGAGGAGCGACTTCGTATACTGCAGTCTACACCGATCGGTAGTAGTATTAAGTCAACTTAAGGGATTTCGACGATTTCCAGTCGGTGTAAGTCGACTCTTCTCATGAGTAGACTCAACTATTCTTAACAATTATACTGACATATACACTTGCATCTTAATAATCAACTATGCTAAATAAAAATAAACACAAGTGGCTCTGTGGTTTTCTGTCAAAGGATAAATGCACAATCGTACGAATGATTGATTTTGAGCAGCTTGCTCAAACCAAGTAAAGAGCTGTCAACTGTATTTCTCGTGTCTGTATATAATGCGTATGTAGTCCCCATCATTGTTTGCCCTATACATATTACCACATTGCCAAGCAATTCTCGTATACTTCAAATAATGCCAATATGTTGGTTCGTGGGTCACTGCCTTGGCAGTGAGCATCACATCATTACAATCATGTATTCACAATATTCATAAACATACACACAAATTTACGTTTAGTTACAAGTGTGTGTTAGAATAATGGTATAGGAGAAAGCGTCTCTTCACCGGTTGTTCTTTCAACTCATATTGTTGCTGTATTTATAAGTTATAGGGTAAAATTTTCGTATATAAACCGATACGTGTTCCCTCCTCTATATATCTTTTGCCCAAGGCAGGGTTTACAGCCCTCCTTGTGAATCTGGCCGTGTGCGCATACATTTACGAGGACGAATTTCTCTCTTCTGCATCGATCCAGTATGTATCCCCATTGTCAGGGATTTTTTTTTTTTTTTTATTATCTTTTTATTTATTTATTTTTTTTCTTTTTTATACTACAACAAGAGTGGGCCAGGTATTTTATAAATGCAGCCTCCTTTCTTTTACAAATAATAAAAAAATAAAATCAAAATAAATATAAATATGTAAAATTTATTACAATAAAGAAAATAAATAAATTAACTTTTTATTTATTTAATTTATCATTACTTTGGACAAATTAAATTAATGGAAAACAAACAAAAAAAATGAAATGTTTTTCAATACGTAGAAAAAATTCCAATACCTTCGTGATATATACAAGTTTTTTATAATCTATATCAATTGTGCAATGCAAAGTCAACTTGACCGTTATGTAATTAATCTAACTCTCATCAGAGGTCTTACAATAACACCGGGGGTTCCAAAAAAGTTTGCCGATTGGCAATGTCTTGCTGTGGGCATAAATTGAAAGTAATGGGAACCCACTCACTGGGCATACTTGAAAAAATAAATTAAAAAAAAAAATATATCTAAATGTATGTGTGTATTTTTTAAATGAGATGATTTTCAATGTGTGTATTGAATAGCACGCGTGCCCATCGCGTGAGTAAATTTTAGTGGATGTTGGCAAGTTATCCACTCCGGGGTAGCATCTTTGAGAAAGGTGAAAAGAAGACATTATGGCCCTTGGCGCGATAAGGTGTCTTGAGCCCTGCAGGTGGTACTTCAACCACCTACTGCGATTTAAAAACTCTAAATTACGCGTGGACATGATTTTACGTCTTGTTCATTCAGATCAGATTCTTTTTTCATACATATCTACTTATACATATATTCTTCATACATGAAAACGATTATTTATGATTTTTTTTGAACAAATTCAATTTACTATTTTTATAAAGAAAATAAATATTTAATTATTATTAGAATCAAAATATTCAAATTTGTTTACAGCAATGTAAATTGTCTCTTGGGAAAAATAAAAAGTAATACATAGTTTTATTTTATTTATTTTTCCATTGCAAAGTGCTCTACGATATCATGACAATTGTTGATACTACAGTCACGATCTCATTTGTTGAAGGTATAATAAGTGTTGTTTGAAAGGTGGTCATAAAAGTTGCACGAGCCATTTGGCCATCATCTACTTGTGGCAGTTTAAGTCAAGCAAGTATAAGGTATATCATATACCTTGAAGGGGGACAATCTGTATATTTCTCTCTTCATACTGACACATAACGCAATATCCTAACGCGATTCAGTCATTTCCTGGTTAGTCTTCTACAACCTAGTTTTCTGAATTTTCCCTAAAGCACATCCTCAGGGAATATTTTGTCAAAAGGATCTTTATACTAGAAACTACATTGGATAATACACTAGTTTGCCTGAGGGTGACTGTGTGGGAAATGTGATACCCGGTTTGATGTCCAACAATTTTTGACTCGTGATCATTACATCCGATTATTGAATTTTCCTTTCACCACACTTAACTCGTATTTATTTTTCATACATTCAAGTGAACAACTTGAAATCTTTGCAATATTTTAACAAGAAACGATTATTTTCATATTAAAATAAATATTATTTCTCAAATTAGATATATATTTGAGTATTTTTTTGTAATAAAGTAAAAGTAATTTGAAAAAAGTATCAATTTTATTTTTTTTTCATCTGAATATTGTGAAAATGTCATATTGACAGTTGCCTGTTTCAAGAGATAAAAAAAAAAAAACTAAAATTCATTTTTATATATCAAACAAAATCAATTTTTATCTGTCAATAAATTTTTAACAATTTTGTCTGAATTGATTGAAAATAAAATTATATCAAACTATCTACGTTTGCAATTTAATTTTTTTTTTTCATTAAAACAAAAAAATTCAATTCGTTTGTTATTTTTTTTTTTTTCTACTGCCTTCAATTATAAATTTTTTTTTAAATATATTATTTGTACCAATGAAAAATAGATATTACGAAAAAAAGATAATCGGCACGTACAAAAATAAAACTTGGGGTGTACTTTTAACTGAGTTGCGCTTATTTTTTTTTTCGTATTTTCATCTCTTTGTATTATTTTACAAATTATGAGGAAGAAAAAACAATAGATCCAATCACGTAGTGGTGAGAACAATGATAAAAATATACAACAATTGCGTGTAAGACCCCCCATGGTGATATGCACCCAACTGGTAATTGGACGTTGGGTCCATTGGATGACTTTATTCACCCACACTACGTGCCAAGTACTTCAACCCTCTACAACCTCGAAACGCACAAATATTCACTTTATCCCCTTTTCATATATAACTATCATTTATTTTCTCATAACTATGATCCAGTTGATGTTCATGGGTGTATACGCTGATTGACATCTTCATCCATAAAATCTTTGTGTATTTTTTTCACTGACATTCCCTCCAATTATCGTAAATTTAAATAATTTAAAAATTCAACAGAATATATTTACTTGGAACGATCTAAAAAGCATTCGGTTCAATACAAAGTTACAAAAAAATTTCAAATTTGTCAAGTCAAAACGTCATCATTCGGAAACTTTACCCCCCTAAATATTTACAGTCGATTTTTTATGCTTAGAATATATTTGTCTTTTAAAAATAGATATTTTTTATATAC
>JAPYYR010000376.1:0-87107 GCA_030523065.1 Aphidius colemani
TAATAATAATAATAACAAAAATTGATGAATTAAAAATTAAACCAGGTGTGACTTTGACGTGATGTTTTTGACGTGACTAGTTTTACGATTTTTTTATTTTGTTATTTTTTTAGTCGAGCAATGACAGAGTGGTTTGATGAAATATTTAAATTTGAATTATAAATTCAGGTAAAAAAAAAAAAATAACAATTATTAACGATTGAGATGACAAAAAATATATATAATTTCTTTTATATTATCAACGTGGCAACGTAATAAAAATTAATAATAATATAATGATAATAATAATAACGGTAGGATAAGATTGATTAAGTAACGGTTATTTTAATTATATAATTTACAATTGCATTAACAAAAAAATTGGCAGTAGTGCAAAGCAAAAATTCAATTAATTGGGCAAAAAGAAAAAACAATTTATCTTAATTGACTACACATTTTTTTTTTCTCTGTTTCTCCAATAATCAAATTAAAATCATGACATATTGTTTTTCTTCTTATTGATAAAATTTAAATACAATGATTTTTAAATTCTTAATGAAAATTAATAAAAAAATAAAAATCATATGGAAAATTAATTAACATCAAATAAGTAATTATTCATATAAATAATTTTTTAAATTTTTAATTATTAAATCATTGCGTTCTTAGAACTTTTTTTTTTTGTAAAATTAATTCCGGTGAATTATTTGGTGTAGATAAAAATGATATATGAATTTTGGAAAAATAACGGGTATCATACTTGTGAGATAATGAAAAAGTAAAATAAAAAAAAGCAAGAGACATAGAGATAGAGAGAAACTCACTGGAGGTACAAAAATTTACGTTAAAAAAAAAGACATTTACAAAAAACACATTGCATAAATATTCGAGTCAAGGAAAATAATAAAACAAAATTAAATAAAAACCAGAAAATAAAATATATTTAAAAAAATCTTAATAGTGCCTATCACGCTGGTTTTTCAAATGAAACTTTTGTACAAAATTAAATACAGGGCCAAAAAAAAGTAACAAAATAATATTAGACATCTATTTACAAAAGAAATAAATGAATATTAAAGAAAATAATAATAATAACAATAAAATAATATAGTGATGATGGTTTAAAACTGGCCACTTGAATAACTACAAAATTAAATTGTTTGAATAGTCAAATTTGTGCTTGTCTGATTACTCACGCAGTATCTACTTGAGCAGTCAGACAAGCACAACATCTGACTGTTTCTACTCCTTTTATTTGCTAATTATGTGGCCAGTTTCAGCTGCATAACACTGACAAAGCGTGTGTTTACTATCGAAATTAAAAATATTAAAAAAAGAAATATATATATATAATTTCATTTCAATTCAACTATTGGTAGAACCACAGTGCACAAAAAAAAGATTAGATAAAATATTACATGAAAAATTAAAAAGACAACCACTATAATTACAGGCTGTGAATAACTCTGGAACAAAAATAGTTGAAAATATAAAATCACTAACGAGAAAAATATTGAAAAATAATAAATAAATAAACGGACAATTGAAAGATAATGAAGACAGATTCAATTGATAAAAATATAACGTTGATGACAAGATTGAAAGCAATGATATAAATTAAAAAGAAAAAAAAGAAAAGACATGGTAATAATTAAACTGATAACGTCTTGACACTGCCATTGATTAAAAAATAAAATAATCAACTTTGTTATTATTATTATTATTGGAATAATAAATAAAAAGTAATTTTTAAAATTGTGGTATTTGTTGAACACATATCAAATCATTTGAGGTTCATTCAAATTAAATTTGTATATTTAATTTATTTTTTTTTTTTGTGACAAATTTTTAAAAAAATTAATTCAAAGACAAACACCGTAATCCCCAAAATAAATTAAATATCAAGTAACTAATTGTGTCGAGAGATATGCCAAATGAAATATAAAATTGGCAATTAAAATATAATTTTCAAGTTAAATGTTAAATAAGAAAAATTAGAAAAAAATAAAAAAAAGCAATCGTTGTTTCTATGTTATTTAAAAAAACGTTGGTTAAGATTGAATTTTGGTAAAGTTTGAAATATTAAAAAATATTTGTGTGAGATATTTAAATAAGAAATTAAATTTGCAATTTTTGAAAAATAAGCATTTTAAATGCGTTTTTAAGGTTTGAATTTATTGAGTGAGTTTTCGTAATTATTCGTTGTCGTATTTTTAGGGGATTCGGGTGCCAAAAATATAAAACACGGGTGGGATTTAAATGAAAAAAAATTAAATTGTGTCAAGGGAAGGGTTGTAATTTTTTTTTAAATATTTAAAAATAAAAATATATAGACAAATTATTTATCATTGCGTATTAATAGTAATAATAGAATTAAACAAAAAAAAAAAAAATTGTCTTTTTGTGGCTTACATGTCTTGGTGGAAATAATTATTTGCCGAAATCATTGTAAGTAGAAAAATAAAAAACTACCTATAGTTTATATGGTATTTATAAATTAAACATAATTGCGAAACATTTTTTAATTTAAAATCATAAATCATAGAAAAAAAAAAAGAAACAATAACAAGATTAAGCAATTTATCACAGCGGTGAGAAATAGTCACAAAAAAAAATAAAAAATAGTTAAAATAAAAATTGAATTCAATGTTACAATATATACGTTTAAAAAAAAATACAAAAAACTAAAAAAAAAAAATAACTATTAATGAGTTAAAGATGCGAGAAAAGTTGAGAAGTAAAAAAGAAGAAAAAGAAAAAAGAATTTAATGATAAAATTTTTGCTTTCTTGTAACACATTGAAATGGAAAAAAATAAAAAAATAGAATAAAGTTCAACTCAATCTTTATCTCTCTTCTCTTCGTGACTTGCATCATCTATTATTACGAGGATCGTCCAGGGAGCATCTCTGGTCACAAACAATTTACCAACAAGATAAACTTACTTTGACAAAAGTGAGTGAGTTACAAATCAATGCTCAAATACGTTAAGGTGATAACGGTGATTTATTTAATTATATTTTTTTGTTTTTTAAATTATTTTCGCTATTTAAATTAATTCAACAAAGATGCTTGCTTGATAATCCTCAAATGTGTTAAAATTAGGATTTTTTCAATTATCAAAAAAATAAATAAACAACATTTAATGCACAAGCAAATAAATCAACTGTAAAATTTCATCAATCTGTTTGCTCATGTGCTCTGAGATCTGTGTGTATTTAAATATAAAATTATGAAAAATTATAAAAAAAAAAAAAAAACTAATCAGATAAATGTGTTTAGTACTTTACAAAAAATTATTAGCATTGTATATATGTCCAATTGAAAAAGAAAAAAAATCGTAGAAGAAGTCAGAATAAGTTTTTCTCAATTTTTTATTTTTATCAAATTAACAATTATAAAATTTATTTTAATAAATAAATTATCATTATTAGAAAAACCACTCTGGAGAATAATTAAGCAATTATGAAAAAACAAAAACTGTACTATCGAATTATTGACATCACTTTATTTTGAATACAAATTAGAATTAAAATATGAAAAAAATAAATAAATAAATAAATAATAATATACAATTGTTGATAATAAATAGCAGGTGTGCGACGAGGTGTAGGAAAAAAAAATGTAGAGAATTTTATCAAACTAGTCCAGGCTATATAAAATCAAAATTCACTGTTTCAATTAATTTAACATTATTAAAAATATATAGATTTCAATTTTATTTATAATTATTTAACTTATTTATTATTAAAATATGAAATCTATAGTGTCAATATTTGGGGCACGGTTGCAATAACGTTATTTTGTTCCAATTATTTCTATTATTATTATTTAATTATAATTTTAAACAGTGAATGATGATTTTAAACGGATCGCAATACGAAAACAAATGTGTACAGTCAAAACATGTTTTCGTTGTAATAGTCTTATATTAAATACACCAAAGTGCAATATTATTCAACCTGCAATCTTTATCAACATTTGTTTTATTTATTATTTATTATGTTTTTTTTTTTTCCTAATAAAAATCATAAATAAATCATAAAAATTGTGTCACCAGTCTGGTAAATGCTGACAGATTAACACCTGAAAAACAAAAATATATAATTCATTTCTTGCTAAGTTGTAATTGGAGAAAAATAATAATTAAAATAATAAAAATGAAATTTAGCAATATTTTTACACATATAAAACTCCCAACAGTAACTTTATTACGAGATGGTTAATCTATCGTTAATTTACACTTTTTTATTATTTAATTTAATTATTATTTTTTATCTCTTGTTTTTTTTTTTTTTTTATTTAGTAAATTTATTATTTTCTGTAATTTAATTTTTTTTTTATATTCTCTCGACTAGACTTTCGTTTCTTGAAATTATTCTTCGTTATTATTATAAATATAATTATCATTATTATTAATATTATTATTTTTAAATAATTTTTTTTTCTTTTTATTATGTCATCATTTTGATATGCCAGTGTTTCACTGGAAATACGACAGATTTTTATCATAATTTACGCAATGAAAAATGAACAAGCTATTCAATAAATGAAATATATATATATATATATTTAAAAAAAATTTAAATAATAATATTATTAATAATGATTTATGAAGAAAAAATAAATCAACAACAAAAATATGTCTTAAGTTATGGATTCTAGTTTATTAAGTTATAAAACTATAAATAACAAACGAAAATAAATGAGTAAAATAAATAAAGTTGTGCTAATGACTAACTTTAATAAGATGATGATAAAAAACGAAAAAAAAAAAACCATTGTACATTTGTATTTAGTCCCCTTGTTTATAATACTTATTATCTTGTTATTAAGCCGATTTATATCATTTTTTATCGAAATTATTAAAAAATAATTTGAAAAAATAAATTGTCTGTATTTTTTTTTATTATCATTTAAACATGACCTGGTATAACTCAATCCTTATCTAATTTTACATATTAAAATTAACTTTTTATTTTATTAACATGACTGATATTATTATTGTTATTTTTTTTTCTTGATAATAATTATTCATATTTAATTTTATGTTACAATGTGTAGCTGAAGAAAACCCTTCAAGAAAAAATTACCACAGGAAAAAAAAAAATAGTCATCACAGCTGTAATAAATCATCTACTTTCTTCAAATTTCGTTCGACACTAAAATATAAAAATTAGATTTTAGAAAGTCTGACCTTTTTTTTTTAATTTGTTTTATATTTTATATATATATTTTTTGTCTTACAGCAATTTATTGAACTTCAAACTTGAGAACAACGACCCAGCTCTAAAAAAATAAATAAATATTGACGTACAGTTTTTATCATCATGAAATAAAAAACATTAACATTTCTATAAATATATACACATAAAATAAATATTAAAAAAAATTATCAATAATAAAAAATAATCAAGCTCAAAGTATCGTTAAATTTTATCTCTTAAAAATATTAGAATTTTAATTTTATTTTAAATTTATTCTTTTATTTTGCGTCTTATTATTTTGATGATTAACATTAAATTGATAAATAAAGAAATTGAATAATATAATTTTGCTATTTACTGAGATTATTTTCATGGACATAAGTGCAACTAAATTTCATGATGATTATAGAAATAATATGAGTGTATATATTGCATTTTGATTCATGAACATTGGTGACTTCTCGCACGGCTACGCATGGATGATAATGCGCAATAGCTATTAATAACAAGACTGCAATTTTGCCACAATGCAATAAATATGCAAAATAAAGATACACACTTTGATAACTATGTGTGTGTTTATATGCCTTTTTTTTTAACTATTCATGATATTTTTTTCAACTGTCCAGACTGTGGGAATCTGTCAAATATTTTTTTTCCTTCAACATTTTTCTTTTTTCTTCTCATCATTAAGATCATATACTAATAGTTTTCTACTAAAATATAAATATTCTTATTATATAGTATTTTTTAAATAAATAATTATAAATATTTATAAATATTTTTTTTAATTATAATTTTTTTCTAAATTCATCCAACGACAAATGACTTGTTGCTCGACAAGTCAATCTTATACAACATTTGATTAATTATCAACTCAAGGAAATAATTTTCAAAATGTTATTCTATAAATTTTTTTCAAATTAAATTATCAGCCTATCGTCACATTGATTTCAAGGATTTAAATCGAGATTAGTGCTTAATATGAGTGTTTATTTTAAAATATCAAATGAATTTTACGCTGGCATTATGTTTCATTCTACTTGGTGGATAAAATTTTTAAACAAGAAATAAATGAAAAAATAAATAAGAATCACGTTCTGCATGATTACCCTTGGGACACTGTATCTATCCAGCAGAGTACCAGCTGACTCTTCTTCGTCGAATTGACCAGACTGGTGCTTTAAAATCATTGCCACCGGAAGCCAATAAATTTTCGATTGAATTACCACTTGTCTGACAAAAAAGTATTTTTTGTACTCAAAAAATTTTCCATTGTATAATCGTAATTTTAATATTATAATTATCGTCATATCTTGATTTTATTTTTAAATCTTTATCACTACTTTTTTATATATTTATTTTATTTTTCTAAAAATAAATTTTATTTTCTATTTTATTATCAAAACTAAAAATTTTATCTTCAAAATAATCAAGATAACTTTTTTTTTAAAATAAATTAATATTTTTTTTTTAAAATAAATTAATATTTTTTTTTTAAATAAATTAATATTTATTTTTAAAAAATATTTATAAAACAAATTATTTTTCAATTATTCAACAAAAAAAAAATTAAAATAAATTAATTATTTGTCTTTTTGATTTATGATAATGATTAATTATAAATTTTAGTCAAGTCTTGAATTGTCCCCGACATTCATCGATCAGAAATTGTTAATTCTCATATTTTTACATTGAATTGTATATGCATTTGCAACTACTACTGTCAGTATTTATTATACATATATTTATGTGGCACTATCATACGAGGAATATCGTACGAGGTGAGAATGAATTAACAACAATAATAATACGTGCATTGAAAATATAATAAATTATTCATCAATTTGATAGTAGACAATGTTTAGACGATTTCATTATAAACAAAATTTTATAAACTCAAAAATCTCTAAAATACGTTCTTATTTATAAGCTAATGATTTTCCAATTGATTATTTACTGCACTGATCTTTTTAATGACAAATATTACTTATGACTTTAATATCTTTGAATTAAATTATCAAAAAACATTTCATCTTATCATCACGTTTGGTTTTTCATTGCCACTAATAACACGAATGAATTATATCATTAAAAGATATGCAAAAAAAAATAAACCAAGTGTATATGTTTTATTTATTTTTGTTATTGTCACGCCCGCCGAATAGAAATGCCGAGGACTATAAATATTCATGAAAAAAAAAAAAATGCCACATGTAAGTTGACGAGCACGTTGTGCAGATAAATTAATGATTAAAAATTCATTTGTCTATAAATTTTTTCATCGGAAAAATAAAAAATTCCATAATTAATAAAGATAGTATCAATGAATTTTAATATGTTATCAATTCGAGTTTGTTTTAAAGAAATTTGATAAAGAAAAAAATAAATATACTGCCAATGAATATAGATAAAAAATATTATCAATATTATTATAATATTCACTGAGTGTGTGTGTCTGTGTGCACTAAAGTATATAAATTATATTTTTTATTATTTTTCAGGAATAAAATAATAACAGTAATAACAATGCATTGATGTATATATCAGCTAGTATAAACTATAAAACCAGTTTGTAAAAACCAATCAAAAAGTTAGTTGAAATTTTTCAACCCTATTTTCATGAATTTTGAAACGAGTTCATAGTTTAAGGTTTTACAAAGCATTTTTCTTTCTCGACTGTATGTATAAAAAAAAAATGTATATACTAAAAAATTCTCTGGGGTGCTTTGGTCGAATGAGAGAGTTTTGTTAGATCTCCAGAGACTTTTCTCGTTTCACCTGGACTCTCTCATTGGGAGGTTGTTCACTTTGCGATCGCGTATCGGTCGGAGTACTTTGCAATGAAATAACCACGTTTGGTTGCTAAAAGAGCATCGACTTATCGTGCAAGAAAGACAAACCCTGAATTCGTATGTAGTTGGCAAACGTTACTTTATATATATAAAAAATAAAAAAGATAAAGAAAATAAAAAAGGATTATACATATCCAATAGACACTGTTGAATTCTCGTTCTTGCGCGAGCAAACGGTCTGCAAATTTTCAATGCACCGGCAATTGTGTAAATAACGCGTCAGTGGGGCGTGTGTAATACAAAGTTTTGCGGTCTCACACACAACGACGCTTTCAGTTGAGTTCAAAAGACTTCCATTTACGATTCTGAACGGTTTTATGCGAATCGCAAATAACCATCAACTACCTATATGTATTTTAAAAAACCACGGAAAAATTATTTTTCTTTTATTTCCTCACGGAAGACCATATAAAAATTTTCTTCAATTTATCCTCTTTTTTTTCTTTTTAGTTTATTTTATTTATTTATTTATTATTCAGCCGAAAAAAAACTGCTTATTTATGTTTATTTTAATTACTTATTTTTCATTTGATCATTTATTTTTATTATTAGAATTTTATTTCGCAACGCGGACAATGGAGTATGATTATTTTAGGTGTGCAGTATACAAAAAATATACAAGAAGTAATAATTTTTATTTATAATATTATATTGAGGAATAAAAATGAAATGAAAAAAAAAAATTATGCGCAATAGAAATATTGTACAATATGCATTGCACGCGCAGCCGATCCATATGCGTTGTAATATTTTTTTATATTTTTTATTTTTCTATTTGAATATATATGCATTAGTATATATACGACGAAGGATTTGTGTCTATATATCTATTTATAATGTATACGTTTTGTCTACATATATATCACTGACACGAGGCAATTGTTTTGTTTACTTCAATTACTTAGTTTTTTTTTTTTCATTATTATTTTGCGACACTTGTTGACCTACCTGATAGTCAACACAAGTTTACTTTATCATGATAATTTATGTTTCATGTTAAATACATAGAAATGCATTTTTAACGAATAAATAAAATAATAATTTAGGATCATTTCATTGCCAAAAATTAGACAATGTCATGTTAATAAAATTTATGAAGTGTATTTTTTATATAATGCATTAAGTTAATGACTGTACGTTAAAATACGATTAAGATATTTGCCAAATTGTATATTTCAATAGTTTTGAAATGAAACAATCAAGCCAGAATATATATAGTTCATTTCGTGTGTATTTTTTTTTATTTAAATTGATTAATTTAATTAATGTTTATATTATATTATTTTTTTATTTAGTTCTTCTCAGCAAAATTATCCACATGAACATTTAATTTTCAAAGCGTCAATTTTTCAAGCATGAAAAATCCTTGATACACTCTGTGAATCTTATGAAAATAAAATTATAAAATAAATAAATAAAAAAGAAATTCACAATCGAAAATAAAGATTATATATCAGATAGCAAACGTTTGCATAATTTTTTATGTTTATATTTTTTTCTTTTATTTACAAAAGTTAAAAAATTTTATAAACAAATTAAATTTACGTTATTTAAATTTTTTTATACTCTTGAAAGAAAGAAGTTTATTAATAAAATTAGTTTTATAATGTCTTGCATATGGAATACAAAATTTAAAATTAAATATTTATTTATCTTTAGTTTGTGTCAATGAACTTTGTAAAATATATCCTAAAAAAACCAAAAAAAATACTAAATAAATGTAAACTTTGTATTTATATTTTCATACTCATGATTATTATATTTTCTTTTTTGTTATCATAAAATATCAAATTATTGTAAAAATAATCGTAATAAGATTGTAAAGTAAATTTATTTTCATAAATATTATTAAAGAACGTTTGAGAATGTTATTGGGTTATTGACCATATTTTCCATTATTATTTTTATTTGATAAAATTGATACACCAAAAAAACATATACGCAGCTGTAGATAAATCTAGTTACTGTTTTTTTAATATGTACAACAGTCATTATGTACAAAAGTGGTCGATTAATGATTAGAAATAATTTTCCAGACATTTAAAAAGGAAAACAATAATAAATTATACAAATGGAAAATTATTTGTATTTTTTATATATAACTGAATAATGAATATTCAAAACGATCAAATAAAATAAATATAATAAAAATATTTACACACAGTTTATTTTGTGTTTCTTTGTATATTTAATTTATTATATATTTCTTTTTTTTATAACCAAGTTGGTTGTACACTGAATGGTATATTATAGTAATTAAGTGTTCATGATAACGTATGCAAGTGGTCTGATTAAGGATACGTGTGGCTTATTTATATATATTTATACAACCAATGTCGATATATCTGATTCAACGATCGAGAAAGCCAATCCTGTATGCCAATATATACATACATCGTCAATTTCGATTAAATATATTTTCATTGCGTGTTCACATTGAATATTTGATCATCTTCAAATAGATATATTATACTAAATATTGAAAAAAAAATTTATATTCTATATTAAAATATAATTAATTAAAGGAGAAAATTAAGACATTAATTAGCTGATTGTCTTTAGTATAATATCATTGATTAAAAAAATAATAATCAACAACTCGGACAATACATTTTTAACAAGGCATAATGCCATGAAAAATATATTTGTTTGTTTATTTTTTTATGTAATTAAACATTAATGATAATGCAATGCAAATTGTACTCGATTAAGGTTATGCACCCTCGGTGGTACACCCATATGATTGTTTGTTTTTTTTTTATTATAAAAAAACTAACAGTTCAAGTTTATCACCCATATCAATATCAACGATCAACAATCCAATGTATTTGTAACCATATTTATTTTTTATATTTCAAATCACATTTTAAATCTCTTTCAACATTGGTACCTTATATTTCAACGATTTTTATATGCTGATTATGTGATTAATAACAATTTTCAAGTCAGCAAAAATTAAATACAATTAAGCAATTTCTATAATACATTCAATTATCAGATTATTATAAAACTTTGATAGTATATATTTAAATTTTATTCTACTAAAACTTATGTAGATTAAAAAAAAATTAATTTATTAAAATCTAATTTAATATAATTTAATCGTATTTTAATTGAAGATGATTAATTTTTATTTGTTTTTTTTATATAGAATATTTTATATTTAGCCAAAGTTGTTCAATACTCTTGAACGGATATGAATAACGTAAGTTTGTTCTAGACAGTTATTTAGAAAGGGTAAAGAGGGTAAAATTAACAATGGTTACAGTCAGCTCACCATCAATCGGATTTGTCGTGGAGTAGCTACCAGTGCATCCAAAATTCGATGAAATTTGAGGCTTTGCAATAACGAAAGAACCCACTGTACAATGAGTATACAAGAATTTTGAGTGTCCATTAAAGTACGATTAATAATGCTCGAGTGATTTTGTTTGCGTACAAAGTAAAATAGACCACTGATGAAAATACACAAAATTTTACTATTAAACAACCAACTTTTGTATGTATTAAATATAAATCTGTTTATGTATATGCCCTTCGGAAAGTTTCGCATGTTGAACTTCCATTAAAACCCAGTAAAATTGTATTCTGTGATATTTTTAGTATTCTTATGTCCTTCATTTCATCGGTGGGGTTCAAGGTTTTTTTATTATATTTTTTATACTTTTCCATCAACATCATACAGGCTCATTCCACTCTTGACCATGAAAACTTGAAATTTTCATACGAATGAAAAGCAACTGTGATGTTACTTTTTTTCCCTACATTTATCTCACATAGTAAAGCTAAAAAAAATAATTTTTCTTCCTCTTATACAGTGAAAAAATTTAATTAAAAATAATATTATTATATTAACAGAGAAAAATACATGACTGCAGCTGAATTTTTATGTACTTTTTTTTTTTTTTTTAGAAAATATTAAAAGTGGCTATATTTACAATAATATTATTTTAAAAATAAATTAACATTTCTTTTTAGAATTATTAATATTGACTTATGTTTTAAAATTGAAAAACATTTAAATTAATAGAAAAAATGAATTAACATATAATGAAAAAGAAAAAAAAACAAATATTTAAAAATATTAAAAATAAAATCAACTAGGTTGTCAAAATAATATTTATATTTTTAAAATATTCACTTAAGTGTTTTCAAAATTATTCATTAATCCTTATATACTTATTTCGAGCTTAAAATATTATCTATGTTAATTTTCCATATAACATACAAATAAATATATCAGTATAATCAAGTTAATTTTAAGGTACATTTAACTGTATTTTATATATGTGTATGTATCTCAGTGACTTATCAACTCACTAATATATTTTTTTTCAATTTGTAGCATTAAATATTTGACCTTTTTTTAAATGTATTTATTTGCCACTCAAATGAACAACATTAACAATTTCTGGTGCTTGTACGTGATTACGTATGTGAGTATAAAATAATTTGGACATATATATACATGTTGAGATGGCGAATGACTTTACGATCGGAGCAATCGAGCATAAGCCAAGACCAAAGGACACTTATATGTCGTTTTGGAATTTTTAAAATACAAATTAACCCCCGGAATTTGGCAAAAGCCGGTATTCCAATAACTGTGCAGCTTCATCACACCGTATAAGAAATAAAATGAAGAAAAAAATATATATAAATTTTAAAAATGAAATAAATAAAATACAAAAAGCCTGAGTTGTGAATCTTGGTTGTATATCGTGTATGGGCTCCAACTTGTGGCACTCGGTCGAGGGCCAACGACGATGTATGTGTATAAACTCGAATTATGTGCATCGCAAAGTTTGGTATGTACTTCCTCTCTTTGCAGATGCGATATCACTATGTATATATAGCAAAAAAAAAAAAACCAATAAATAAAGAAGAGAGAGTAAATGTATGCATATACATTTGACCACAAGAAAATCATGACCCTGAATTTCAAGATATAAATTTTGTATCTCATTTCTTACGGACCTTAACCAATGAAGTTGTTCCTTCATATACATGTTATAATATTTTTTTAAAATATAATAATACATTAATAAAAAATTACAAGTACATGGTATTTATGGAATATGAATGAATTTATATGAAAGTTTTATGAAAATATATGTTTAATTTATTGTTTTATTCAATTTTTTTTATTTAAATAATTTTCTCTCAATTTGTGATATGTTCATCCAAAATTTAATAGAAGTTATCGATGCCTTGACAATTTGCCATCATTAATTGATCGTCAAACTGATTGAAGTATTTCCAAAAAAACGTCTAATATAATAGATATCTGAAAAGTTGTGGCCTCTACGGAAGTATAATAATTCGGAACATATTCGAAGAAAATATTTTATTTTTTTTTGCAATGAGATTCATTTAAATTGTCAATAAATATCTTGAGTTATTCTGTGAACAAAATATACAATAATAATAATAATAGCACTATATGATGAAGGACAAGCAATTCGTCATGTGTATCGCCATTTCGGGTGTGTAGTTTAAATTGGTCTTTCGTTTGAAGTGTTAAAATTGCAAATCACGACTTTTCCATATGTTCATTATGTATAAAATTAAATGTAAAACTTTGTGTAGGACTTAAAATATAAGCACAGTATAAAAATATAACTTGACGATATAAAAACATTGGGAAAAAATTTAAAAATATAAAATCATGAAAGCAAGTACAAAGCCAGAGATATATATATCCAAATCATATTTCACACATTGGATGATCATACTGTGTATACAGACTATTTACGCCAAAGATAAAATGAAAAATAAAAAATACAAAAATGTGTGTGATGAGACCTCCGGTCGTTGAGTAAGGTCAGGCATTTTTATGTCTGTATAAGACAAACAAATAATTTTCATAAAAATTGCTCATAAAAATTCGATTCAAAATACGAACATTTTACAGATATTCAAGTTTATTTCGAAAATTTATTTTTCAGTTTAATTGCTTATCGGAATATATTTTGTGTATATACTATTTTCACTCAGCAAGATTTACGAATATTAATGAAAACTTGAAAGTCACTTCGTCTCAAAGCAATCATAATCGAATTAACCCATGTTGATTTTTTTTTAAGTACTAAATATTTATTTATATTCATACTAATCATCCGATCTTTTTAATTCCAAAAAGTGTGTCAATATAAAAGATGATAATTGGAGTAAATTGAGTATTTGAATTCTGGATTTTATCCAGGAAATAATGACGCAATCATAAACAAGCCTGGACCTGTTCACAGACAAGATATATAATTTAATATTAATAATATTTTACATTAAATAATTATTATCGGAAAATAACAATTTGTATAATTTTCCGATTAACGGCTGTACATATAAAACAAGCTCTAATAATTATTAGCTAAAAATGATTTAAATAATTTTAAATATATACTCTATTAAAAACAATTGTTCATGAAAAATAAAATTATAAAAAATTACACGTGTATGAATTTTTAAAATTTATATATTGTATTTAATTGAATAACTAAATTGCTCAATAAATGAAGACCATAATAAAATGTTAAGTAAAATTGAATAAATTTAAAAAATGTTATTTGTAAATTTGATGGAGTTTATTTGCAATTGCTAACGGTTAGAGACGTAAAAAAAAAATACTCGCATGTAGAAAATTATTCAAATTAGTTTTAAAAAAAAAAAATAATAATATTAAGATATCAAAATAGGTTTTATGGTTTTAGAAAAAAAACTCTCCATGGTGTTTATGTATGGCTATTAGGTGTAAAAATAAATCTTGGTATAGCTAAAGATTTACAATTCAGGAAGATTTAAATTTTCAAATGGGACATAGACACGAATCGTCGTTGTTGAGTTGTGATTTTTTTATTTTTTTTCTTATTTGATTTTGACATATTGCGCAGGTCAGTTGTTCACAAAACACCCACACTTTCAAGATGTTCAAGACACAAAAGTTACTGTATTTTGCAAACTTTACAGCTGGTAATGTTGAGCTTTTTTTTTCCTGTTTTTTAAATTTATTTTCTTGTTTTTTCTTTTTATAATTCAACAACAGACATAACGTTGTCAATCCACTGGTAAAAAAAACAACACACAGACACACTTGAAGTTGTAATAAAATATATAAAGTCAAGTCAAAATAATGATGATAGAATGGAATTTGAAAAAAGGAAAGAAACAATTAATGGCTGTCGAGATAATTTAAAACAAGTTTAACTATTATATATATATATTTCGCCAAATAAAAATTCGAGTTTCTAATTTTTTAACGGTTTTTAAAAATCTTCTCGTCTTTTTTTATTTGCTTGTATATAGTGTTTATGATTGACTTCAAAAACCACTCGACTTAAAAATGCAAACTAAAAAAAAAATTATTTATAGGGTGGCATAAAAAGCATTGAGTCAAAAAAATAAATAAAAATATGACAGATGAGATATAAAAAAATTAAAATAAACGTGTATTTTGCAATGTCATATTCAACATTTTCATAAAAAATAAATAATGAGATATAAATTTTCGTGTGTGTTTAATGGAAATAAAAATAAATATGGAAAAACTAAAAGCATAATAATAATAATAATAAAAAATTTTAAATATAAATTTATAAATTATTTCTAAATTTTCTTCTCCTAAATTACATTTAATATTGAATGAGTTGTGGTCCATGTCATTATCTTCTAGAAAATTGGATAATACAGTCTCTCCTTGAGTCATCTGTGTCCCCAATAAATCAATATTTATAAATCAGCCAATTTTTTTCCCTTCATTTCAAAAGTATATATAAATATAAAACAAAAAAATAAAAAAAATCTCATTTTGCCAAAGTGTGCCTCAGGCTAAAAGCATATCGATTTAGCGAAAAAAAAATTCGGCAAGACGACCAACTTCATTGAGTAAAAAATACTCTAAAAAAAAAATATAAAATAGTTAAATAAATAAAATAATAACACTTGTCAGTGCAACCTCCGTATGACATTCACCACTAAATAATAATTTCAAGACTCTTAACAATAAATAACGACCTTCATTTTTCATTTATTTATTTTATCATTTGTACAAGAATAATATTATTATTATGTTCCTTTTTTTTTCAAAATAATTATCATGTTTTTAAAACTGGTCATCGCTTAAGATGGAAATTATTTTGGAGATTGTTTTTCATTGGTAACCTCGAGTTAGTCCCTCTTGTTTTGTTGTTCTGGTCCGGTGAATGATCCTTGTATAAACGGGTCGCACATATACCAATAACTTTGCAATAAATAAAATTTACACATATATTTTGTAAAAAATTTCATCAACTCTACTCGTCTCTCTCACAATCGAACAATCTAAAAAAAAAAAAATTATTATTACTTTTTCTTTTTTTTAATATTTGCGTCAATGGGTCTTTAAAATTTGACGTAAATATTTTTTACATTTAGTTTATTTTTAAAATAAACGCATTCATTATAAATAAAGATTTTTAATTATTTATTTTTTCAGTTGTAATAATAATTTATGTAATTTTGAAAATTTAATTTCAATGCAGTTTGTATATTTTTTTTTTTATTCAATTTATTATTAATAGATGTTTATGCTTGAACGATATTTAATTATTTACTTGATCTATCAAATTATCATATAAAATATTAAATTATGCATTATCTAATGTGTTACATACACGTAGATTTTATAGAGTTATGTAATATAATTAGAGGTGATAAATAGTTTGAGCATTTACTACGGTAATGTGTAACAATATTTATTATAAAAAATACTATAAATAACTATAATATTTGTCTTGAAATGTTTTACATTTTATGATGGATTTTTTTTTTAAATCCCACGGATATTTAATTTCCAGTCATGAGTTTAAAGTTTTTTTCATATTTGTTTTCGATTAGTATACTTAGTACAGTGGTATTATTAAATTTGTCTTATACAAGTTTGTCTATAGATAAATTTATTCATTATACTTGTATGTTTATTTATTTATTTAAAATGATTATTAACGAGTTAAGTAGTATATGTTTTATACATCTTCCTTGTCGACAACGTTTTTACTGTTTGGCATCAATTCGAGGCCAATGATTCTCACTTGGTACCGGAATTATAATACTTAACGAAGGTCAATCGACTTCTTAAAACTCATCGTCCTTGAATAAAACTATAATAAAAAATGTATATTTATTTCATTTATTATATTTAATAAGTATTTCATTTTTTTAGCTGAATATATTTCTAAAAAAACTACGTAATTATTTGTTAAATGAAAAAACAAAAAATTCAATCGAATGATAAAATAAATTTAAATAATTTTTCGTATGTATTTATAAATTTTATCACTCGAGTTGATGAATACATTAAATAATAAATAATAAACAACGCTTTTTCATAGATAAAAAAAAATAATAACAATAGAAAACAAATAAATTGAAATGAAAAATTAAAAAAAAAATAAGTAACGAGGTGTGAAGATAATTTTTTTTTTTTTTTTTTTTTTTTTTTTTTTTTTTTTTTTTTTTTTTTTTTTTTTTTTTTTTTTTTTTTTTTTTTTTTTTTTTTTTTTTTTTTTAGAATATTTGTATTCTGCGGTCAAGTTTACATAAACAAGAAAATAATTATCTCAATTTTAATTTATTTTTTTATATATGGAGTAAAATGACGTGATCATTGTTATAATTTTCATGGTCATTATAATGAGCTATTTGATAAGTTGTATGTTTAAAAAAAATGATTAATTTCAAAACGAATAATAAATAATTATTTATGAAATTACAGAATGAATTTGTTGCTGCAGCGATGAGTGAATTTTCTCATGTTGAAATTGAGTAAGTACATCTGCATTATATATTTATATAAATTTATTTGTTTTATTTTTATTTCTCGCTGATCAGGTACTTGTATAAGAATATATTTATATTATTTAAAAAGACTTGACTACCCTGCAGGCCAACAGGTGTCGAATTTTGAATAATGTTGGCCTCACGGCATTTAACTTCGATAGCATCATCATGTGTTGCTTCGTATTATTATATATATATTTTTTTCTTTATTTCTTAATTATTATTTTTTATAATATTTTAATAAATAAATAATTTTTAAATTATTATCAGTATCTCTTGACCATCCCATATTATATATCATGGGTAAATGAATTAATTACGCATCGTATATACCACATTCCACTTAATCCGATATGTACGTGAAGGAAATATAAGACAAGCTGAGCATTGCGGTCTTTACGCAAGGTCAGGAATCAACGTGGTTTTAAATCGTGTATATATAAAATAAAATATTGCGAAAAAAAATAATAGCATACACTTGAACTTGAGTGAATGCCAAAAGAAATAGATTTTATATTTTTCGCTAAATAAACGCCCACGATTATTGACAATTATATATGTCTATATAGAAGCTTTTATGCTTAGCGCTTTTATTTTTTTTTTGAATTTTCATATTTCAATATAACATTTGCTAAAATTTTTTAACAACAATTTGACCTTCCCTTTCTTAAAATACTGAGCATTTATCACACTGCACCATTTTTCATGACGCATTTGAAATATAAAATAAATAACTAAAAATTGACAATAATATTTATTGTATCAAATTTTTATTTTTTCCATTTTTTAATTAAACAAAGATAATAAAGAAATAAAAAAATTTAAATGTCAGTGTATTAAATTTAATAATATTACATTGAATTAAATTATTATTATTTTTTTTGTTTCTTTTGAATTAAATTACCGGTGAGTTAAAATATCATTGAAACGAATCCATTATATGCCAAAATTTCAACTTTCTCTTTTAACCGCACATTTGAATTTTTAAAATTAATAAATTTTTATTATACCTCAGTGATATAATACAATCATTAAAATATAAATAATTTGAATAAAAATATAATTTAAATTATAATAATTAATGAAAAATTTACATAAGAATAACTAAATTCAATCGAAAAAAAAAAAAAAAAAAAAAAAAAAATTAATAAAAAGGAGGCATTAATTTTTTTTATTTTCAAGATATCTATTGTCGACAACCACAGTCGCTGAAAACAAGACCTCAAAGTCCCGGTGATTTTGATTTTTGCAAAACTGGCGAGTTGAGACGACAAGTGAAGCGTAAAGTGGAAATGTCGAATTGGTTCTTTGGTCAAAGGGGGCTTGAGGGTACGATACAGAAATAAAATAAAAAAAGAGTGCAAGTACATACATATCAAAGTGAAGAATGGAAATCAGTTGTGACTGCAGTAAAAGAGTAGAATTGAAGCTGGTCAGTAGCTGTATATATAAAAATCCGACTGCAAGCTGAAAGCAAATAATCTTCACGATGTCGTCGGCACAGATATATAGTCACATCGAGGGCAATGGTTAGTCCAAGGTCTTGGGTTCAAATCCCTCTATACTCTCAACGATTCTTGCTGTGGTGCTTCCTCTTGCAAACAACAACCTCCGTTTTCTATAGAATATAATTTTTTTTCCTTTTTTTTATATCCTTTTTCTACAGCCCCTCTTTATAATACACACAGTCATTTGATATATATGTCAACTATATACTTTAAACTTTCATCTAAAAAAAAAAACCAAGAATCATAATAATAATAGTCATCTTCGCGAGCAAAAGAGATGAATAAAGAAAAAAAAATCATTTACATAAAGATAGATATGAAGGAGAGATTTGTTCATGAGTGAATTTCGACAGTCGACATAACATCAACAGCAATTTCAACGACGATGTTCCTTTGCGCTATGTACACCAAACTGACATTTGCCTGTAAACATTTTCTCCTTGGAAAATGTAAGAATTTATGAAAAAAAATACTTTTTTATCCCGAGGACATAAATGCATATATGTATATGCGACATACGTGTGTGGGCTGAATATATACGTCAGGCATTTTTCATCTTCTTTTCTTTTTTTTTGCCAACACTTCATGTGTGTGTGTGTAAATCGCGGGGGTTAATGCCACATGAAGGTAAAAATAAAAACATATTATTATTATTTATATTTAATGCATAGTAAAATTTCAAGAAGGTTTTAATATATGCTTTTTTTTTTCAATCTTTTTATATTTTTGATTTATATTAAGTATACATACGATATACATTGGCACTTGATTTATTTTTTGGATCAAATAGTTTTATTGCTTTGATGAATTTTGTCTAACTTATTCATGTGTAGAATGTATGTATATATATATTGAATATTAATAGCCAAGGGCAAGAGTGAATTGAGAAGAGTAGAGGGAAAACAAGTAGAAGTGGAATTTTAAGTTCAGACGGTAACGTGGGCGTCCTCGAGATGGGTTAACGACTCGGAAAAGCGACTATTGGTCTCTCTGGGTCCTTCGCCTTTTTCGTTCTTTCATTCTCTGATTCTTTATTTAATACATGTATTAAAAGAAAAAATTTATATATACATAATATTTATTCGCAAGTGTGTGAAGTTGCCTCCCTGGTGAGTTAAAAGACTCAACGAACTTCGTTTGAGATGGCTGATCGTACGTTTATCTATACTGGACGAATTCAGGGGCACCCGGCTGTTATTTTACGAGGCCTTCTATGCCTTTTTTTTTTTATTCTCTTTAATCTTTTTATCACGTGAATTTTAATTTCGAAAAATACTGTACGTGGGTGACAGAGGGTTAATGCCACTTGGAAAACTCTTCAAGGCTTTTTTTTTGTTTTATGAAAATTGAAAAGTTGAAAATTTTTTCAATTTCATTCGGTAGTTTTTAGGATAAAATAATACTATTTTTTTCTATTTATGAATACAGTTATTTTATACTTTGATGTATTGAAATTAAAAAAAAATTTTTAATTAATAAAATAATAAATATAATATTCAAGTTTTAAGTATTGTTGGATGTTTTTTTTGTCTTTCGACTGGGAAACTTTGACACATGTCCTTTGAATGCACTAAATAGGGGAGCAAGAATCATTATAGTTTGAGATAACGAGATCCTCCTTGTGCGCGTGAGCTTTTTTAACGGCACCCCTCCGCCACGCCTTTTCCGCGTTTTGTAAGCTACCAATTTTTATATTCTTTTTCCCTACAGCTAGATACTATTTATTTCATTTCTTTATATACCAAACACTTTTCTCTTTCAACATCTTCATCGTCAGGTTGGCTTCTCTATATCTCAGGTCATACAAAACATACTCTTCTCTTTTATTTCATTTATCTGTGTAAAACTTTTTTTTTATAGGAATACATTTGACTCTGTACCTTTTTGTTTTTTGTTCGTCACCCTCTTTCACAACCTGCTGCAAATGCTCACTGTACTTTTTATTTTCTTCTTTAATACGAGAAATGACACGGTTTTTTTCTTTTTTCCTCATATAACTCGGTTGTATACCACACGTGAAATAAAAGACATATTTTGAGTGTTTTTTGTATGCTTTATTTTTGGGGAAAAAACAATTTTTCATTTGGCTTTTGCATTTGCCGCTAGACGCTCTTTTACTCGCCAAGGCATATTTAAAAAAATATATGATTCGCATTCTTCAGCAGCGATTTATCCTAGTCTAATATTAAAAATATTGTGGCGCCACTGATATTCACTCGTGGTTTAAACGATACATACATTTATCTAACTGCGCAATAAAATATGGTGTTTATAATCTTTTTTTTTTCAACAAATTAAAAAAAAATATAAACAATATATAATAAATAATCATATTATGATGTACTTGTTTAAATACAAATTATTTCCAGAAATTTTCTAGTTTATTTTACCAGAAACTGTTTGCGGAAAATTTCGGGAAAATTACAAGAGACTGGTTAGCTGGGTTTCGTAATTAAATTTCTTTTAATTCATTTAATTTTATCGATAATCAAAAATCTAACAGACAAAATTTTAACACGTTTTTTTTATCAGTATTATTATTATCATATATTTGAATACATGTAGGTATTAAGTGGACTGGTACAGAGTAAAAAAGCTAACCGGATTTTCTATATACCCATATATCTTAATATCTGATCTGCATCAATTCATCAACCTCCTGGAGTCTCAAATCACACTCCATTTCGATTCGATGCAGCTTAATGTAAAGATTTCATTTTTTTTTTATTTTATCATCACCTTCTTCATCATCTATTCAAGTATGATGCTAGCTTTTGATCTTGTTCATTGGAGCGATTCGTATTAAGCACTCACATATGACTATATATGTGAAGATGTCTATACCAAAACAAAATGAACAAAAAAAAAAAAACATCATAAATAATGAATTAAGTGATTAACATCTGCCTTATTTTATCTGGTGATATTAAATTTATATTTGATTCATCACAATAAATTGAGTTAAAGTTATCCACATGGAATGTTGAAAAAAAAAAAAAAATATTTAATATGTATGTTAAGTATATGGACAGGTAACAGTCAATTATTGAGTGTTAATCATTTATTTTTTTTTTTCTTTCATTTCTTACGGTCAATGTTTATTTGATTTGAATAAATTTCAAGCTGAGAAATTAATTCTTGGCTCCATGATAATAAATTTGAATATAAAAAAAAAATAAGAAGAGTATGTATAATAAACAATAAAATTGATTATTAAAAAAATATATAATTTATATTTTGATTCAACAAAAATATAATATAAAATGATTGAGATTGATGATTACATTGTGACGTATAATGTCATGATGTTTTTTATTTTTATCATTGCATCTGAGAATGATTTTTGAGCCAATATATATTTTTGACCGCCAAGTATCCTGGTGTGTTCATGCAAACATAATTTCTACAATAAAAATTCGATTGATTTATCTAACTAATAAAAGTCTATTGAAAACATATGTTTTTTGGATGCTGTTGCCAAAACCGGTTGGTCTGATACGTGACGATAAAGGTAGGCCCAAAAGTATATACGTGAAAAATAAAAAAAACAAACACATTGTAAAACAGATAAAAAAAAAATAAAAATTATATGAAATTGTGCACTTGATTTTAAATTAGCTGTTTGTAAAATTCGTCATTTTTTATTTTTCATCAAAAGACGAAAAAACTTTTAAGTTGCATTTGTGTGTCATCAACATTGTCGAAAAATTTTAGTTATATTGTTATTTTTTTTTTTTTTTTTGATTGGCTCTCAAGTTTTTTATTCAACTTTTTACTGAGATTTTTTCAAGTCTATTTTGTTTAAAATATAATACCGTAAATTACAAAGATTCGCTTCAAATAACATATTTTTTTTCTCTCAATTTCACAACACAAATGGCCTCTTCACGTGTCACATTTATGCCACTACAGTATTACGGTTATATAAAAGCCAAAAGAAATAAAATAATAAAAAAGATGAGAAAAAAAATTATTAGTCTAATGACGAAACGAAATTATATATAAAAACATAAATTTATTCAATAATACGCTTATATCAACGCTGTTTTTATATATTTAATATTACAAATTTGAAGTATAAACAAAAGTCATTTTATTTCATTTTGTCTGTTGTAATATTCAATTATATATTAGAAGAAATTAATTATAGAAGAAGAAAGAAATGTGAAAGTGTATTTGTGAGTGCAGCAACGAATTTTAAATTTATTATTTCTATTTTTTTGCCACCAAGATATCTAAGTGTGTATCAATAAATATTAATATATTAATTTTAATATTAATATTCCAATCAAAACCATTATAAATCTTTAAACACAAATTAATAGTAATATTAATACCCGATCAAGTAATTATACGTTCAAAAGTTAATTAACATTTATTATAAATTTTTTCTCTTCTCAAACTAAACCGTAAATATTATAACACAATTAAAAAAAAAATAACACAAAATATTCTGCCTATATTCTACATGTATATATTATAAATCTTTTTATTCTCTTTTAATGATAATTTCATCATGTTGATTAATCAGTGACATTAAGCTTCTTAATGACATCAATTAGCCAAGTTTTTATTTTTTTATTTTTCAAAAAAATTAACTTGATAAATAATAAATTAATTAATATATTCATGAACTCCTATGGTCACACCCGATTCCTCGATAAATATGAAATTTAAAAAACCGAAGGTGGCGCAATTTGGTAATAATTGAGATAGGTTTATTATATATTTGATAATATTTATATTTTATTTTCATATTTCAAGGTTAAATACAATATGAATGTGTTGGTCTTTTAAAGTTTGCAAGAGATCTTTTAAGAGAGAATAAAAAGATAGATGTATAAATAAATAGATAAGAGATGAGAGATGAAAAGTAGTTGAAGCTGGTCAAAGTGGAAAGTTGAAAATATATTATGTTTCTGTACAGGACACACAGTGTCCTTGACGGGGGGCAGCGATCTCAACTGGACCCTGATGTTCGCCCACCACACACATACTGAACTTGTATATTGACTTTTTTACCTCTTTTCTTAGCTCTCTGTCTCTCTTCCTTACACTTGCTGGATTCTTAACCCTTTTTTATCTCGTTCAAAACATCTTCACGATGATTCCACTTTTATCCTTTTTTTCTATCTTTCCCTTTTTAATACTATCAATGTATTTGTACATAGATGTACATGTGTATCCCCACAGTGTAATATAAACTCCATTATTTTATATATATATTTTACATGTATGTAGTCATTCTCGCATATTTTTTTTTCATACATATATTTACCTGCAAGAAAATAAGTTTCATGTCACGTACCATATACCAATGCTTATTTCAATTTTGTATATTGCTGAAAAATTTAACTCAAAATTTTTATTTAATTTTATTTTTCATATTTTTCGACACTCATGAATTTACAATATACAAACTCGGTTGAAAAATCCCTCTGTTGGTTTCTTTGAAGGCTATTTTTAATATTTCGTAAATTGACTTGCATCAGGGACCTTGTAAGAGAGCACAAGATTAAAAAAAATATATACATAAAAGTATAGAGTGAGAGATAAGAGATAAACATAGATTTTTATATTTTTTTTTCATTATAGCTGATTTTTCAATGACTGAATTTTCATTCTTCTATTTAAGTATTTCTATTGGCTTCATAAACTTGCTTGGGTATTTGACTTAACTTGTCGCTCGCTGGATAGATTAGCGTTTAGTCTAGAAATCCAAATAGTTTGAAATCTAAATGGTTCGAAATGCAAAAAGTTTATTAGATATTTTATAGAAAATTACGAGAAACTGGTTAGCTGGGTATTTGAATATTTTTTGAAATATAAATATACTATTAATACAGAACAGGTGGCTGACACGTCGGAAAGATAACGACAAGCCGGGAGGTGCACGCGCATCAGAGATTAACTATGTATTCTAGATTAACTTGATCTATACGCAACGAGTTTTCTTGGTCAATTGAATGTTCAAGTATTTTTCTCGTTTTGCTTTTATATACATTATGTTTACACTTACATATGTGCAAACACTGAGGCGTCAGGTGGTTATCTCATCTTGTCCTTTTTCTTTTTCATTAAATTATTATTACAATTTTTTTTTTTCATAATTATTATTACTACTATTTATTAACGTCCACGATCTTGACTGTGAAATTTATACAAGCATCTTATGTGGGTGTGAGTGTGTATATACACTTTGAGCACGCGTCTTATGATCATAGTGAATTTAACGATAATAAAAGTACAAAAATATATATCTATATAAAAAAAAAAAAAAACTAAATAAATATAAAGAGAAAAAATAAAAAGTCAAGAGAATAATATAAAGAAAAAAAATAATAATAATATAAATAAATATTGTCAAGTACTTGTTCGATAAGTTCAAACGATCGAGGTGTGAAATAACGAGACCTCACAGTGCTAAGTTGTGTATTGCAACTTTGTATGTGTATATATTTAGATACAGATATACAAGTATTATGTATATAATAATACACAAACATCGTATATGAGGGTGTGTATATAGGATATATACTTTACTTCCTTCCTTAATGCTTATCGTGAACACAGAAAGACGCGACCCGCTGTCTGACAGTCTTATCATTCGCGTAACTCGCTACAACTCACAATAAAAATTGACTTTTGTCTATCGGTGAGAAAAACCTCAACCAAAGACAACAGTCACGAGAATTTACTTTGCTACAATTTGATAAGACCCAAGGTTCTTTGAGATACATATAATATAAGCCCCAGGTGAATCGGTTTACTTATTTTTCATTTTATCCACAAGTTTTATGTGAAGATATTTCATTTTATACTCTTTATATATTTTTTTCATGATCACATAGATACTTTATTCTAAAAATATATAATTTTTTTGTTTCAACTAGTTCTATATTTATACGCATATTAAAAAAAAAAAAATACGTTTAAAAATTTATAAATTATTAATAATAAAATTTTAAATTTGTTGACAAAACTATTCTATTTTGAACTGGAATTATTTTTAAAAAAAAAACATAATATTAGAAAATTATTAGCTATAAAATTTATTTATGTTTATGAATTAAAAATAGAATTTTACGAAATGTCAAATATCATTTAACGAGAAATTAAATATTAAAATTTTTTAATAAAACAGGTAAAGATGACAGATGATTACTTACATGTAAATTGTTATCAATGTCAAAGCTTTTCTGTGCAAATAATTTCTTGAATCCATGCCAATCGCTAATCAAGAATGGTCTGATGAAATCTCATCGATTTTTATTGGAGTTGGTGCAAAAATGATTGATGAAAAATAAAGATGAATGTCGAAGAAAAATTACATGGCATTGTAAAATGTATAGCCATCAGTAACCAGTAGACTTTTCACTTGTAATATGTACATTGAATATCACAATTACACTTTCATTACGCGACCTCATCGTCATGATCGATTTATCGATTTTGCTGATTATCTTTCCTGCTTTCCTTCTTTTTCTTATTGGTGTTTTTGTTGGTATTTTATTTTATCTATAGCATGTATAGTTATGACTCAATGTGCATTATCCTATCATCAATATCGATACCGTGTGATTGACCTCGGAAACCTGAAACAATTTTAAAGAAAATTGATTGAAAATGAAATTAGAAAATAAGTAAATTGGGCTGTGGGACTTGCTCGCTGTAAAAACTTCCACGTTATTTGTTTATAACTTGTTGATAGTAGTCATCAATTTAAATTGACTTTTTTTTTGTTTATTAATTTTTAACTGTTTCTTTTTGTGCTATATTTGATGATATCATCTTTGATTAAATGAAACGTATGTTTATTAAATAAAATTATAATAAATTGAGTAGTAAAATTTGTTTAGATAATGACCTTTGTATATTTGAAAAGATAATATCAATGAAAATAATTTAAAAAAATTTAATTTAATTTTGAAAGTTTTTTTTTCTTTATAATTTATTAATAATACAATTTAATTTTATGTCATGTTTAGGTAATTTGATAAATTAAATTTCATGATTAACAATTTTTTAATTTTATTTTATCGTTCATTGATGGTTTTAATAATAATAATAGTTTTTTTTTTTTTAAATGTCGAATAAAAATTATATGCAATATAAAAAAGAAAAAATAAAAAATTAATTGTTAAAAAAATTGTGTATTGTTTTTATTGTATTTTTCTTTTTAAAATTACATTCGCTTCAAGTATTTTCATGTGCACTTATCCTAAAACAGGGCATAAAAAAAAAATGAAAATTATATTTTTTTTTTCATAAAGAAGTTCATAAAAATTTAATATTTGACTATGGTCGACAAATTGACGTGAATATAAAAGTCAAGACCATGAACTTTTTATTTATAATATATAATTTTTATTATTTTTTTCTTTTAAACTGAACTAACCACGAGATTGCTCGTAAAATGCTGGATAACGACGACGTATAGCTCAGATATTTTGTGTCGAGGATGCCACTTTAGTTATTTTTTAAAGTCCGAAAGGCATACATAAAAAAAAAGTCGTCATTTTTGCCTCATTTTAAATAACACAATACGACAATTAAGGTTCTTACACTATGCATCCAACACAAACACAAATCATTTATTTCGACGTCTCACCGAATTAACCGAGTGACCCTCGTTTCGAGACAATTTATCAAAGTGCATCACCTTCTGGCAGTTGAAAATAAAAAATTATTATTAATATAAAAAAGAGACACATGTGAAGGTCTTGACTTTTTCATCCATCTATCCAAAAAATTATACCAATCGACCAAACTAACGTGTATTTATAGCCTTCAACAAATGAGAAATAAAATTTAAAAAAAAAATAAATTATAACGAATTCATAAATAGATAAATTAATGTTGAATCAACTAATGAAAAAACATACAGTTGAAATTATATTTTATTCACAAGCATACATTATCAAGACATTTAAATTTGTAAATATATATTTTTTTATATATTTATATTCACATATGTCTACGATATTATTTTTAAATGATTTTTTTTTGCTTCTCTCCTGTGTAACAAACTTATACATGTGAATTGCAGCAGGCTAAAATTTGTCGTTAGGCCAAAAATTCAAAAGTTAACGTCCTGACTTGCTGTTTATCTAAAAATATAACCATTGCGATCGTAATTTTATTTCTGTACTTTTAAATGAATCCTGTCTCCTTATTTTCTCTTCTTTTTTTATTTCTTTATTTTTCTTTTTCACCCTTAGCTGTTGTTTGACTCTTAATGAATCTTATTATTGTCATTATTAGATAAACTTTTAAAGTTCTTTATTTTTTTATTAAATATTATCTGAATGACATGATATTAAGCTGCATTTTGCATATAGATCTAAGTCATTTTATTTATTTCTTTTCTTCTGCAACCGTGTTGTCAAGATTTTTGTTTGTTTGTTTTTTATTTTATCATTTTTTATTCACTCGCTTTTTCATCTTTTTCTTTTTGATTTTTACATTTTTATGTAATTTTTTTCTTACTCTTTAAACTCCTACTTTCATCTTGTCGCTTTTATTTCATCTTTATACGACCCCTATATACTTTACACTCATATCCGTCCCATGGCACTGCGCCGATTTAAACTTGCAAATAAAGCGCATATTTTTTTGCCCGAGAATAAAAAAAAATATATAAAATAAAAAACAAGTATGTTTTACGTTCAGATTTGAGCTTTGATGTGAGCCTGAAGAAGCAAAAAAAAATTTAAATAAAATAAGCATGTAGATATATTTTTAAGTAGTACTTCATTAAATCCAAATTGTAAAGAAAAAAAATAGGTCATATTTTCAAAAACAAAATTACTCGAACAATTTTTACTTTAAAAAAATTACTTATTTTATAAAGCTATTTATCTTTTAGCTTTGAAATAAAATTTTATATTTTATAAATATTTTTATTACTATAAAAATTTCGAAAAAAAACTAATAATTTCTAATAGTATTAGTCAATATATTTATTGCCCAAACTGACATTGAAATTTAATTTTTTTTTCGTAGTATAATATTCGTGTCACAGTATAAAATTATGTCATCATTTAAAAAACCTTCAATTAACATGATTATTAATGATTTTGATAATTGATAAATAATGATGATATCAGTATTAGTTTTATTAATAAATATAAATAAAATATAAACAGCTATTATCTGACATTGATCCATTTTATCCCGATGCAAGACATTTGTGTCTATCAATAAATCGCAATCAGCTGTCGCAACAAACTTGTATTATGCGTTTTAAATATTGCACAATGAAATAACAACATTGCAACATAATACATGTATTTCAAGTTTGATCATGAATTAAAAATATTTAATAAATATAAAAATTTAAAATAAAAAACTTGTTACTTGCATATATAGATAAAATACTTAAATACCAATTAGAACAAATGTACATATATTTATTTATATTGTAAATAATTTTCGTGGCGGTAAAAGCTTTGGTGGTAAAACCATATAACCGAGAAACATGATAGATGTTGTGAATTAATTACTTTTTGCAATCGTTAGTATCGTGCTTGAGTTATCATTATAAATAAAAAATATATATGAAAAAAAAATAAATAAATAAATTAAAAGATGAGTCCGACAATTTAAAATCGTTAGGTGAAAATCTCATGTACAAACATTTATTGCAGACAGGCCATTGGCCACTCGACTATTCGTATATATTGCCGGACGTTGCGACACACGTTTGGATCGTTAAACGAGTAATTAAACGATAAGAAAAATAAAAATATATATACATCGGTAAATATAAAAAAAATAAATGTTAAATTAAAAATATATATATACAATAATGTTTTTTTTTTACGCATACATAGAGATGAAAATTACTCGAGTGAAAAAAAAATGCATTTAAGGTAAAAGAAAAACAAATAAATAAATTTATCATCAGCTGTTGCACCGGAAGTATTGATATCAATCGATACATACAGTGCCGGATGTTGCATTGAATTTTAACGATTCTCTTGACTCACATATATATTTTAAAAAAATATTTTTTTCAAAGAATTATTTGAAATAAAAAAAAAACTAATTATACGATATTTATTTATTTTACTATTTTAAATAAACAAATAGCACATCGACATATAAGTCAATATAATAAAAATAAAATAAAACTGGATAATAAAATATGATTATTCAGATTCCAAATGACGATTGGACAGCGGTTAGTCGGTTACACACATATATCTTTATTGTGAATGTAAAATTATTTGATATTTGTCGACATAACTGTATAGATTGGTGTTGAAAAATATTCAACATAAAATTGAGTTTAAATTATCTGGGTGAATATTGTTTTGTTGATTGAACGATGGCAGAAATATACATCTACTGTTACCTAGATTATAACTTTAGCAATTGATCGAAAATTAATGTAGCGTATCGGGTGCTCTCAGCTAGTAATTCGACATGATATTTCATTTTTTTTTTTTGAAGGTATATAATTATTTACAAACACCTTTGTATGTATTTATTCATAATATTCTATTGTAACTACTGTTTAGTGGTTTATAATAATATTGTGGTTATATTGTACAATGACAAGATCAGCAAGTTTGATATTCAAACTGTTGCGGACAGTCTAATTTGACATAGTCTAATTTACTCAATACATTCAACACAATATGCATACAATTGTTTTGTGTTTTTATTCTTTTATATCATTTTGTCTTTCCATTTTTTTTTATATTCTTTATTTAATTTTTTTTCCATATAATCGCGAATCTTAATCAGCACGTGCTGAGTTTATTGTTTTTGAATTAATTTGCATTTGTTTCTTTTTTACATTTGTTATTTTTTATATCACGTTAAATAAAATGTGTGGCATATTAATTATCGTCATGTGTCATCTGACTTGAATAATGCATCATATTTCAATTTTTATCTATTTTAAATTCGTTGAATTTTTATTTTATAAATTAATTTTGTTTCATTTCCACAAAATCTGTTGTCAAGTGAAACTTTTGAAATATTTTTAACTCGGGATTTAAATTATTTATTTGATACTACTGAATTGAGTTCACTTGGTTTTTTATTGATTTTAAAAAATGTTTGTGTATATTTTTCTATAACTTTAATACTTGCATAAAATATAAAATATAATAAAAATAATTATCAATTAAAATATGCAAATTTAATAAACTGAATTGGAAACTAAATTTTTTTTAAACATTCAGTTTGAAGAAAATAAATGTTGAGTTTTAAATGTGTGGCAAAATGAGTTTTGATACTCAACTCTTTTCTAATCGAAACGTGGGTGTTGTGTTGCAATATGTTGTCTCAATAAAAAAAAAATAAATAAAAAAAGTTCTTTGCCATAGACCCACAACAAGTTTTGAACCTCTTAGTCAGCAAAATCTTGCAACATACTGGTTAAATGTCCTAGCTCACGACTTGTGTGTATCTCGTGTGTGCCCGTTGTCCTGCATGAGCGAACTTCTATTTACTAAACTTTTTAATACATAAATGACTAACATGAGCCAAGAGTGACAGCATGATCATGATCGAATCAGCTCACCTCCTTCCCTCATCTAATTTTCATCTCAGACAAGATATATGTATTATTTTTACTGCAGCGTAGCCCTAAATATATATAGCATTGATCAATCAATTATTCACATGTAAATTAAATTTTATGTCTGCCGTTTAATATCATTCTAAATATAAAAAAATAAAAAAATATCATCGGGCAATTCTACATTTCATATAAATATTTAAATAACTTGCATATATAAAATATTAAAATTCACTCGAATAAATTGACGAGAAATATAATAATATTAAGTTTCATAAAATATCATTATTATTATTATTTTTAATGTTAAATTTACGCTGATTTTTAATCATCATTGATTGCATGAAATAAATAATTTTTTTATCACCAGTCTATTCTTGTAAAAAATAAAATAAATAATTTACAAATTAGCACGCAATTAACATGATCGAAAATCACTGTTGAATATATAATATTAGAGATTTATTATGTTTTAAGCGTGCAGCTCGCAGTATCATTCGATATTCATTATAAAATATACAAGTTCATTGTTCGACCTTTTTCCTCGTTAAAACCAGCCGGTATTGTTATCAATAAAAATAAAAAAAAAATAAAAATAATGAGTTTAAAAAATTAACAGTATAAGAGTTAATATCAGGGACTTTTTTTTTCTTTTTTTTTTTATTAAATCTGTTGTACTCATTTTATTATTTTTTTTCATTCTCGTTAATGCGCATGTTACGCTGCTTGAGCAATATACAACTGGTCCAGTGCCACGCAGTCGATTTGCTCGATGCTACCCCTTAACATATTGATTACTAATCTCACGACATGAAATTAATGTAAACATAAATCGATAGTATAATAATTTATAGTAACTTGATAATCAATAACTGTCGCTCATTTTTGAAGAGTATTTTTATAAATAAATATCATAAAATGAGTGTAATTTAACATGTATTTAACATGAGTTTGATCATATGTTCATCATTATTAAATAATAAAAATAAAAGTTCATAAATAATGTCAGTAATTGCAACATTAATTTAAAGACAATATAAATTGTGATAAGTTGAAAAAAAAAATAATAACATTTTATCTCTTCTTTCCATATAAATTTATGAGATATTTTAAAACAATAATTTTTGTTTTTCTTTTTATTTGTCAAATTATTAAGATAAATTTTATATAAAAAAAAAAAAAAAAAAAAAAAAAAATATATGCTTTTATAAATATAAATTTCACTGATATATTATATTGATTTATATGATTTTATATTTATTTGACAAATTTAATATTTTTAAATATTATTTAAAAATTATTTTCGTTGTTGGTTTATTTACCCCATGATAAAATACAAGAGTGAAAATTAATGTTACTGGTGATTTTTATTCCAATTTTGTTCAAGGTCTGTTGGATTATATTTTGGAATGAGCTGGTTAAATTGGTACTTACATATCTCTTTTTCGTGTTGGCACATTTTTGGCACGTTACCCATCACATCCACATCTGTGTGCAAATTTAGTCCAAGACCATCGTATTCCAATAATCGCACAACTAACTACCTCTTTACATTATTTTCCTTCTTCAACTATATGTATTTTTTTTTTTTCATTTTTCTTTGCGTCATTTCTCTATCCTTTGCGAAATAAACAACTTGATCGATGGTTGTAGTAGTTCAAAATGAATTTTTTTAAAACGTGTTTTATCATACAAAATACTATAAGTGCTCAGATTATTTTATATTTAATTTTCTAAAGATATATATAAACGTCGTAATGTAATTTTTTTTAGTACATATATATACATACACAAAAAGCTTTTTATGAATAATGCAAAAATGAAAAATTCTTTATTCTTTTATTATCAAGAAAAAATTCTATATTTTATCTACTTTATTAATATCCCGGTAAATAATATTTAAACAGTTATTGATTCATTTTTTTAAATATTTTAAACCCATTGGAAGATATAATTTTTAAACTAATTATTGATTTTTATGCAAAAATAGGTTATTAAATTTAAATTACAAATTCAATTGATTAATAATTTAAACATCAAGTTTAATGTTGTTTATAAAACTTTTATGGTGCATCAAAGTTGACCGTATAGTTTTGGAAATGCTAACGAGGATCATCATGCTGGTTACGCACAAGGCGCACATCAACAGCTGTACATATATTTTTTTAAAATCTACAAATGCATCACGAACATGACTGAGTTTTGAATTGCGTGTTAACTATTCATTTTATTTCATTCTGATATCAAACAATAGATGATAATATTAATACGAAATGTGTATCCTATCTCGCTGCTGTCAATGACATGTGACACATTGATATTCAACGAATAGAGGCAACTAATGCACATTTTAATTTATATATATATATTTTAATCTTTTAAATAATTCGTTATTTCCATTAACGATAAAAATCTTTACCTACTCATCAACACATTTCGTTTTTATCATAGCACATCTTAATTATTTTTATATTTTTTCAAATTTCACATTTTTTTATCTATTATTATTTCAAAATACATAAAAATATAATTATCATAATGTAGAATAAATAGCATGTACAAAAATAGAAAAAAAAAAAAAAAACATAAATGAAAATTTACTGTAATTTAAATATATTATTTGAAAAATGCATACACAGGATGAACGTAAATATAAAATAATATTGCTCAAGTCGAAATATAAAAAAAATATAATATTAATATAATGATAATATTGTTGAGTAAAATTGTTGGTATATATTCAAATAATAAAATATAATTTAAAACAATTATAAACACATTACTGTCAGCATTGCACGGGAGTGTATAATACAACAGTTGAGTCGTTTTTGGATTCGAGCAGTTAGATGCTTATCTCGAATGATTTGTTATGCCATTGTTAATGCCTAATGAGTTGGACTTATTTTTTATTCTATTCCCAGGACTATATAAGTTTAAAATTAACGAAAAAATAATATTAACATTAAAATATATATATAAAAAAAAAGACAATATCACAATGACTTTATTGTATTGACAGATTTATTTGTCTATTAGTGCAGCAAATGGCAATTCAAATCACTGATTGAATTATATATATTATTTCAATTGACTATCTATACTTTCATTTTATAAAATAAATATTATTATTATCAATTTATTGAATATAATAAAAAATAAATAAATAAAATCAGACTAATAATCATGGTGAGAGAAGATCACCTTCCGGAACTTGAACAATTATGCAAAATTATTCTCGCACGACTATTCGTATAAGTAAATCGTGCTTACTCAAACAACACACACACTAAATAATAAAAATAATAATAAAATGCAAAATGCAAAAAAAAAGAACAAATAAAAGTTAAAACAATGTGAAAATGAATAAAAAGAAAGTACGTAAAGTAAAAATATAAAAACAAACAAAATAAAAATAATGTAAAGTAAAAAAAAATAAACCAAAAAGTAATATGTATATAAATAATCTATTTTTGCATTTTGCATTAACGTATTTTATGAATAGCACTGGCCTCACATGTAGTTGTGAATATTTTTCACCCAATGTGGTTTGCGTGATTCCATGTTGCTATCAAGTTGGAATTATTGAAGATACCAAATGCCGACTACCGCCCTACGACTGTAATATACCACTGTATTAACATTCATCGATCGCAGTTGAATATGCACTCGCAACATATACGTATACAGTAAAAATAAAAATATTAAAAAAAATTACTTAGTCGTTGGAAATGTGCTATTAATGCTATAGTCTCTATATCGGATATTTTAAACACAACTATAATTTTAAAAAAAAATATATAAAAAATTTAGGTAGTCATGCAATAACTGCTAATTCATACAGTACAAATAAATAATTATTTATTAAAATAAAAGTACTTTCAAAGCTATATAATTATTATGAAATCTATATTAATAATTTAACAGAAAAAAAAGCTTCAAAATTATTAAAATTATAATTTAATAAATAGTATATATTAATTTTGGTTTATAAAAAATATAAGCAATGTATTTGCAAATATTGTATAATTATTTTAACTCTAGGTATTTAGCTTGACAATATTTTGATCCTAGAAATTACTTCTTATGAAAATTATCTGTTGGTGTGATAAATCTAGAAATTGTAATTGTTTATTTGTCGGTCATTTTCAAGATGAGTATGTGTGTTGTATTTAGATAACTGTAATTATCTTTCAATTATTGTGTTACCGTTTTACCGTTCTTCGAGTATGAGTCAAAGCCCTTTTTAACACACCTTAAATTCACCCAGAAAATTATAAAAATTACTGGTAATTGCTAATTTTATTATATGGAAATAAAAAAAGTAAAAAAACATTCTTTAATATTTTTTTTTCAAATAAACAAATGCTATTTTACCGTTCTGTAACGTACAAGTCTGTTCTCACACTTTGAGATCAATCGAAATATTATTTTAAAAAAATAACTAAAGATAGCGAATTTAATTATAAACATTGGTTACAATATTATTTGAAGAAAAAAAAATATTAGCTAGTATTGTGTGACAAAATCTATTATTCACTCCATAGAGATTACTTAATCTAAAATTTATCTTAAAAAAAAAAAGTTAAGGACCCAGAGTTAATTGATAGTACTATTTATTGCTATCATTTGTTGATGATAATAAACAAGATTCGATAATTAATTGATTATTTATAACAGAAGCTGTGTAACAGTCAAATTTAATATTTATAATATTAAAAATTGTCTGATGATAACACAGCGAGCGTATTTATTTTGTCTGATGATTCAGAGGAGGAAAAAAAAATTGAAATAAAAAAAGTAAAATAAAATCACGTTAAAAAGCACCGATTGGAATCTAGACAGACGTAAAGAAAGACTGTAGTTTGCTTGCAAACCGTATAGATTGGTCACTAAAAAAAAAATATATAATTCTACCTGAAGCGGTAGTTTTCTTTGAGGTTTTCAAACTCTTATATTCACATCCCAGTGTGTGTTAATATATATTCTGTGTCGCTGTCTTATTGACGAAACACACAGCCTAAAAAAAAAAACTTTGATCATTCCCACCGAATGAACCTTCAGTGTCCTCGCCAATAAATTATCCCATATTTATTGGCCTTTTTATTATTATAATTATTATTGTTACATATTTTTATATTTTATTTATTTTTAGTTCTTTCGTGTAGGCAATATTTTTTATAAATAATATTCAACACTCGTTTGGAATATGTCATTGATGAAAATAAATAAATTAATATACAAATTGTCTGAGTTTTTCTGTTTCTAAATTAAATCAAATGAAAAAAAATTACGAGAATTTATAATTGATTTGTGCCAATATGATAAATTCTTCAAAAATTTATATATTTCATAATTTATTTAAATTTATTGTCATTATTAATATGCTGTTGACGGAAATGAATACATTTATCAAATATAAAATTGATTTTTATCATAAGTTCTGAGAAAAAAATTAAATTAATGTGAATATTTTATTAATCTAATAATTTCATAATTTTAACAGAATAAAAAATATAATACCAATAAATAAATTAATATATTTATTTATTCATAATTTATTTTTATACTTGGAATTAATTCAAATAAATTTATTAATAATTTATCAATTTATTTAATCAATTGTGTATGATAAAAACAGAAAAATATTATTGAATTAAATGAAGAAATGTTTTTCATGTTCACATCAATATTCTATGTAGCTCAGTGAAGTGCCAAAAAAAAAAAAAAAAAAAAAAAGAAACCATAAGGTGAAAAGGAAAATTCTATTTCAACTTTGACATGAAGAATATATAAATGCAATTGTGCTCTCGAGAGGTGTTTATGCTGGAAAAAAAAAGAAAAAAAAATATGGTTTATTGAGTTACCTCGATCCGCACTTTAACCGTATCATAACTTTTGATTCTGTTCGACCAGAGTTGGAGTTCTCTTTGGGCTCGGTGATCAGCCTCAAAGTGCTCTTTACGTTTAAAGTAGAACTAGAAGTAGTGTACGTGAATTTATCGATAAAAAAAAAGTTTAGTGCTTACAAGACAAGAGGTACAATATAAATATTATTAAATATCAAAACGGTAAAGTTGAAAGATTGCAGAAAATAAAATTACACAAATAGAGATATAAATTATTTTGAAGAAAGAAAAAAAAAAAAAATAATGACACAGTTGAGAACGAGTGCAAATTAAAAAATACAAAAATTATATTATATAAAAAACGTGAGTTTTTTTAGTTGGTACATTTTGCTTATTCAAGCTTGTCAGTATTCCGAATGATAATGTTTTAATTACGTACGTGTGATAAGCCAACATGACGCTATATTCCAAGAAAGTAATGAAAAGTATATTACAGCTTATATAATTTCACGTCATTTCCCAAGATCTTTCTCAAGATTTTCTTGAAATACTTGTATTTTTAATTATTTAAGAATAACTACCCCTAAAAAGTTTAAAAATTCAAGTTATATATTTTTGTTAAATTGGATTTTATAATGTTGCCTGAACATGTATTTCCGTATCTACTTGGCGAATGCTTGAATTTATTTAACGACTCAACGTTCATCTAGTGGGTCAAGAATTTCATTATATATTTATGATTTCTCTTTGAAAAAAAAAATAATATATATTAAAATTAGCAAATCTATTCCTTTTATGATGATAAAAAATCAAAAATAAATTGAGGCAAAGAAAAAGCACAGTAGTTTTTTCATTGCAATCGAGAACTTCTTTGATGGTTTCTTTTTTGATAAAAAAATAGTGTTATTATGAAATTTCTAGTAATAATATTATTGATTAGATATACTACTGGTAGTATGCATAATTTATTTAGATATATGTATGTGGTATTTATTTAACTTTGATACACCTACGCAGAAGTAAGATATCCACTGGATATTTTACGATTGCTGAACTTAGAATCACATTAGATGAGACTGAACGGTTCTCAAGTATACGAGTTTAGTAGTTATATATATTGGAAAGCGCGTCTGAGATTCGATAGAGATTATTTTTCAATTTTTCGCTGGTAAAAGTGGGAAGTTTTGTGGAGGTTGGGTACCCCAAGGTGTCCTACTGATGATGGCGCCAGACCGTCGCGCGCCAATACTCGTTTTTATCCATCTTTTTTATTTCATTTATTTATTATTTCATTTATTTATTCATATTTATTATTTTTTTATTAAAAAATATATACTATAATATTATCTAAAGAAATTTTTTAAAAAAATATTACTTAAATTGTTTTTGTTAATATGATTATTTATTAATTTTTTTTTTGAACGTATAAATATAAAATTTATTGATATCCTTGGGAAGTTTTGTAAGTTAATACACCTTTGTATTTATAGGATGGAAAGAATAAAAAGGGAGATCAACATTATCGATATAGTTGATTTGAGTTTATAGCTATCAACCCCTGAAGTACTTTGATGATAACTCGAAACATGAAGTGTCAGCTTTTGGGAGTGCGACGTCGAGATAAAGAACGTCAAGTAACACAACAGAATAATGCTTTTGATATCTTGGTACATCCAGTCTATATAATTCGGAAATTAACGTGAGAAAATATATATATTTATTTTGTATTTTCACTAGAACTTTTATCTATAAAATTATATTATAGTTGAGCTATCGAGTTTTGTTTATTTTTTTTATTTTCGCTATCAATTTATTTGTCATGTACCCGATATATAAGATGAATAAAAATTAAAAGAAAATATAATATAAAATATTCCTATAGATATTATTTTAATATTAAATTTTCGTAATCGTGAACGATGTCCAAATGATTGTTACTCGATAATATATACGATGCCTTTTAGATCCACGATCAGAAATCGGCGAGAAGGGTTTTGCCACATAGCTTGGTATATATAAAAGCTTACACAAGATCGCCGTACTGGAGATATATATATATATAAGCTTACGAGTTAAAAACGATATAATCTCAGGGCGCCATGAGAATCCGCCTACTGGATCCTGGTCAGGCTCTGATTTTACTCGATAAAGTGTCTCATTTCTCGACAATAAAATAATCAACTATTCGCTATATAAAAATTATTCTCGATGTTAAATAATACTTATATACAATATTCTTAATGTCATTAAGCTTTTTTTTTTATTCTTGCAAAGAAAATATGTTTAACAAGTTGAGCTTAATTTTAACGATGAAAAGTAAAAAAATAAAATAAAATCTTTACAATTTCTAAACAACCAGGAGAAAGGAAATTGAGAAAAAAAAAATGATTTGTCGGCAAGTAAAAAGGGAATCAGAGGGGCGGTGATAATCGCAAATATAGACACAAATATAACCGTACACTTAAGAAAGGACATAGTAGTTGCTTTTGGACTATGTTTACGATAGACTTGCGCGGCTTACTTTGAATAGTAATTAGTGCTATTTCCATAGGCGTTCAATTCTCATTGGCATCAAAGTATATAGACATAATGCACAAACATCTACAGAAGTCGACAACAAACATTTTGATACATTTGGAAGTATATATCGATGATGCCCGACCAATACGAAATCACAAATTCACACATTAACAAAAGCAACATTGAAACTTCTCTTGCATAGTTTATTCAAGTATTTATTTATACAAGGAGGGTTACGTTTGACTGGAAAACAACATAATTATAATATATACACACCACATGAATTTTCCCCGTTATTTTCATTGCTGATGATGTATATTAATATATTTTTTATGCACAAAATAAATGAAATGAAAAAAAAAGAAAATAATACGCTAAACTATTAAAATTATAAATATAAATGTATAATCAAGAAAATATTTATTTATCCAGGAAATGTATTGCAATTAATTCAAATCGAAAATATAATTACTTTTTTTTTTTTTTTTAAATATATATAGAGGTTATTTTACATGTATATGCTCACTTGGATATCATTTAAATGATAGTCGTATAAATTTGAAAAATATCGTATTACTAACAATCATATCGATTGAGTAATTTTTTTCCGATCGATTATAAAATTTATAGGTAAATGTTTGAATAGATTGAATTATTAATTAGCATTGAATTGTCTATGTATGCATTAATACCAGAAATTATGATAATAATAATTGCGAATGAATAATTTAGTTCATTTTGAACATCGATATTATACTGTACTTCAATGATAAATTAATCAACAGATATAAATTATTTATTCATTTTAATTATCATTAGGATTTCTTGTGAATTTTATTTTACTTTTTCAAATTGCAAATTCAAAAAAATATAAAAAATCTTTATTGAATAGCATCTATTGATAGAATGAGATCAAGATTCAATGATAAATAGAAAAATTAATATTAAAAATTGAAAAAGTGTCACGGTAGGGTTCATGGATGCAATAATTTATTATATAGTAAAAGATAGATTATTATATCAAAGAATATATGCAAAAAAATAATAAATAAATAAAAAATAAAAAAACAAGTATCGAGCGTGCGTGTTGGGGTCATCGTGGAGCATCTAGGAAATGCGGAATCAATTAACGACAACGATAAAGATATATTGAAATGTTGCAATCAACGTCGTTGATATTGATTAAAAATTAAAATCCATATATACCATATGCACTTTGTTGAACTTGATTACTCTAAAGGTCAATATCTTGAAGAATCTCTGAGATTTAATTTTATAAATTAACAATTTATGTTAAACATAAAATTATTACAAAATTGATAATGAATTTTATAATTATATAATTACGATAATAATCTGTATGCATCATAAATGATGATATTTTATTTTTCAATATTTAAAAATATACTTGTGTAAATAAATTAATAAACGTGACAGTTTAAAGAAATTTATTTATTTATTATTTTTAAATTAATCATTATTCGAAGTTATGAAGAAAAAAAGGAATAAACAAACGTTTGATTGTAATTATTTATTTTTGCTGCATGCGGTTATCGTCATGTATTTAAAAATCTACAGCATTATACTTTGTTCATTATTATTCTGTCAATAATTTGTCTCAATTTGAATTGATATAACATTTGCCAGAACACGGAACTTGTCGAATTTAGTTCACGATAGAAGGCAGATCGCATACCGAGGTGGCAGATACAGAAGCTCACATATATATATTTTGTTAAAACATGTAGCCCATGACGTATGTGACTACACCGAGTGTTTTAGAGTCTGTTGTTTCATCGAATTATATGCAAGCTTCTGGTAATGGACATCGGTGTGCCAACGCACATTGGGCATTCCAATTGGGCTTCCTCTTCACTCGTAACACAGCACAAATGTCACGACTAAAAGCCATTAGCCGTTAAAACTTATCTGTTGGTCCTATACTTGTGTCACGTTCATTCAGGTATTTAAAAAAAATATATATATATAAAGTAAATATAAAAAAAAAAAGTATCACTAAATGATAATGAGAATGATAAATGTTTGAAATTGATGCCTAAACAAAGATAACAATAATAAAAAATCAGGATATTTATTTTTTACGTGCTTTGTATTTTATGAGAGCTGGTATATAAATATACGCATCTTTTTATTTTTATCCATATGAAACACAGATATGAAATTAAATAAATAAGCAAGTGGACGTATATGGGGACGTAAAGTAAAGAAAAATATGGAGAGCTATCATATTCACATTCATCTTGTGATTTTTATTCTGTTTCACATTTGGCATATACATGTCACATATGAGTGGATAAAGCCATGACAAATTATATCATGTTGCTTTTACGAAAAAGAAAAATAACAAAAGTAAATTTTCATGTATAAGCTAATCAATTTTTCTTTTACATTTGGATATTTTTTTTTTTGTTTGATTAAATAGCATTTTCGAAATAATGCATATTTATGTTGATAGAATTATAATAATAGTCAGTGTAATGAAAATAAAAAAAGGTACAAATTTATAAGAGTTATTTTGCATGTTGAACATTATTGATTGTCATTTCAATAAGTGTACTGGCGGTGCAATCAAAAACAAATGAACACACGTGTGGAACGTGACCACACAAGCTAATTTTGCAATACACGAAAGAGCGTTATTCGTTTTCACCAATCGACCAACTCTCCTCCAGGCAATTTGCGATTGGCGGAGATTACGTGAAACGTCATTAGAGGGTTGCAAGCTCACATATTGCTGTGTGTATATATTATTATTGTATATGTGTATGAGTTACTTTTGCGTGTACTCAGTGTTATCGATTGACGATTGAGCACGCGCTGTCAGCACCCTTATACACAAGGTGCCAAATTTCATATATATATATTTATCCCTCTATGAATTTCATCCCTCGGGTGGTAGCCAAAATTTAACTCCCATTTCCGTCGTCAAAAACATCTATTACTTATCAATTATTATTTTTCAAAAACCAAATTATTCGAGCCCTTTTTTCAATTAAAATAATAATAATAACAATTTAATTAAATATTTTTTTTTTTTATGCTTAAAATAATAAATATAAATAATTCTTTTTTAAATGTCATACATGATATCCGTAATTTTATTTATATTATTATACAGTTAAAATTGAAATTTATGTATTTAAATATATAAATAGCATAAAATTTATGATCATTTATATAGACCATATAATAATTTAAATTTTAATGGCATTTATAGACTTTATTGTCGGATAGATTGATAGCATTTTGATTTTTTTTTTATTATATTTGCATCGTTATTATTATTATTTTTTATTATACTATTTTGTTCGTTATCATTATTTCACAGAGACATTAAATACTTGAATTGATATAAAATATAAAGAGAAATAGAGTATTAAAAAAATATATAGAGCTTTTTTTTTGTCAGGTCATTGGGAGAGTAATATTGTTGACATTTTATCGATGAATATCAATAGATGAGTAGCAATAGTAAAATATTTTAAAGGTAGAATACGAAAATTTTTATCTTAAAAAAGTGATCTCTGTTTGTAATGGCCGATACGTGACGAAGGCAAAGACGAAAATACACAACGCACCCTTAACTGTCACTTTGCATAATATACACATTGGTTCGTCAATTGTGTGGGGGGATGAATAGCTAAAAAAAAAAGAAAAAAAAACATAATATATATTTATAAAAAGACTATTTATCCGTAAACGAGATCGTGCGTCACACGCAGATATTTGATTCAATATTAATATACAGAAAAAAAAGAGAAAAGGTTGCTTTTGATTTGAAGAAAAAAATAAATAAATAAGAGCCTTATAATTTCGTCATACAGTTTAACATTTTCATTTATTTATTTATTATTTTAATATTATAAAAATAATCCGGAATTTAGTTTATGTGAAGCGAAATCATGAGTTGTTATTTTATTTTTTATTTTGTTTACAACAGTATTAATATTTATTTTCATTTGATTTTTTTTTATTTTTTACCCTAACATTTGTCATGGGTTCACGATTTATACCAGGTCTTATTATCCTTCGTGTAAATGTACAACTGCAATAGATCTGCCAGATCCGCGTTCTCAAGTAAGTGCGAAAATACGTATACGTAATTGTGGGTGCACTTTGGTGTAACGGAAAGTGCCAAGAAGCTGTTTCAATTTAAACTTATGCCACACGAGAATTGAAATTTACCAAGTTTAACTACACTCGTCTCTCCCTTATACAAAACCAAAATTAAGATCAACACTGTAATTTTACAACGTTACCTACAACTCACAGTATTTTATTTTTTAAATAAAAAAATTATAAAAAAAAAAAAACAAAACAACAAACCTCATATTCAACATAATACCAGACTTTATTCTCTGCATATATACGTTACTTTTACTTTTTTTTTTTTACTTCCGAAAGAGTAGATAAAAAAAATATTAGCAGAGTCACGAAATAATTTTTAAATCATCATTGCATTGTATTAAAAACTTATGAATATAATATCATCTGCATGATGCGCTTTGAAAGAAAACAAAAAAAAAAAAAAAACAGGGGCAAAACTACTTTAAAAAAAAAATATATGTATAGTTTTTTTATTTGTTATGATTGAAAATATAATGATGACTAGCCAAAAAATATTTCCCCACGAACCATGCACAATTCATTTTTCCAGCTTCATTGTCACGTTATACACTAAATCACCGAGAAATTATATAACATTAAAAAGAAAATCGTTTATCCGGGGTGCAAGTTACACGCACATACACAAAATATATAATATTTTTTATCGCTTTTTTTTTTATATAACTTGCATAAAAACTAAACCGTGAACCGTTTGAATATCATAAATTCAACGGTTGCAGTGACATTTACATAATGTTCATCCCTTCCAACAATGCACGTGGTCTCTGGTGAGTTTATTGACCTCAGAATGCATTCTCCCGAGGGCCCACAATGGCATTTGGATCTCGTACTGCATCAACACCATCATCACATATCTATTTTGCACCAAAGCCATGTATGATTTTTCAATCACCTGCCCTTTACCTGCTTCTCCGCGTATACATAAGGGCACATCTACTAAAACATCTACTGTTATGTACAAAGGATCTCTCTCGATTGAAAAATTAAAACGAAAAAAATTTTCCCCTCATCTATAGACACTTGGACTTTTTAAAAGTTCTCAAGGGTGCATTGAACTCGGTGCGTGTTGCACTATCCATAAACGCAACAGTTATCTACAATTTTATTTTATTTTTTGATATCGTTCATCAGCTGTCGTGTTGGCATCATCAATGACCCACATAAACAACAATGAAAAGCATCAATAAAATGCAATCTATCCATTCAAAGAATTAGGGTGAGATCTTTGTGTGTCAATTTTCAGAGGAAAAAAAAATTGTTCTATGACTCAAGCCCCTTTTCGTGGTTCGTCTATATTTTGCAAAATGTTATGAGTCAAGGGGCCGTGGAAAATGAAGAGATATTTTCACTCTATGCCCAATTCACCCCAACATGACAATGACAATTTTTTTTTTTGCCCTATATTTATTCATTTTTTCTTTTTTCTATTCTTGGTAATATTATATTTTCTATTTTTTTTTTTTTTTCATTTTTCAGTTGCCTTTTTTTTCGCGGCTTATTTCTTTTGTCTCTTTTTATATATTCTATCACGGTTTTTCTTTATCTTTTTTTCTATGTCAACCGTCTCATGGGGATCGAATATAGAAATGGAAAAAAAACCATACAACGTCATAACAAAACATCCTTTTGTCGATGACACTATTAATCAAAATAAAGTCAATGGAAATATGCCTATACATAAAGAGACAAAACAGGTTGGAAACACCCTAATATATTTTTGAAAGGTTACATCTTGTCTATTTCAAGTTTCGATTTTAAATTATAAATTTTTAGGCGTTGAGATTTATATGTTGGTCGTTATCCCTCACTATGTCAACAGGTGTAATAAAATTATTTAGTTTGTTAAAATTGTAAACAAGGGCTTGAAATAATTCTCATATATTTAACATAATTATTTTTCCTATTTCTCATCGAGTTTTGGTTTTATTAATAACACTGTTCAAATATATTTGTGACATATTTATTTTTCATTATTATTTCGTTTGTTATCTTTGATGTTTATCATCAAGATAACAGAAATAATAATAATTTTGTTCGTTAATGAGCAACGAGTTTATATCATGGGAAATCATAAAATATAATTTGTTTTATTATTTTTTTTTAGTTTATATTTTTAATGATGCAAAATTTATTATGGAATATTCAAATAATAGTAAATAACAAATTTTATTTATATGGATCTGTATATATTAGACAGAGGGTGTGTATGGAAATTTGTTTTATTATTTTAATTTTTTTTCAAATGTCATAGATAGTCGCTGCTTTATAAGGATGTGTATTTCGTGTTTGCGGAAATGTGGTGGGTAAAAGTGCCCGGAATACGTAATGCTGTTTGGCTAATCCACTTTGTCGGAGTAACAGTGGACGGAGTAAATTCAGGGATATTTTCTTTGGCATTTATATTCACATATAATAATATTCTGTTGATTCTCTATTTTCTTTATCATTAACTACTTATACTTTGGTTTTGTTTTTTAATTGAAAAAAAAAATTATTTATTCATTATTTTTTAGCTACGAAATATTGTGGTTAATTTTTCTTTGATTAAAAATTTTTTCAAAGATAAAATTAAACGAAATAAAAAAGCTGAGGGAAGTTAAATTTATAATGATGCTTGTTAAAGCTTTTTCATTTTTGACATTTTTACTTTTTAATCGTTAAAAAAAAATTATGTATATAAATATATTATTTATAGAATCCGTGGAACTGTGAAAAACAACACAGACTTTTTAGTCTTTCATTTTTAAATTCATAGAGAATATTAAAATTCAACTGATTTCACAATTTTTTTTTTATTATTTAACGTTTCATAATTTTTTATTTTTTCACTATTTAATTTATGAGTTCTATTACAGTTTTCCAAGAACTTGTGAATTTTTCATTATTATTATGATTTTTTTTTCTGCATACAAATATACTTGATGAAAATAATTTATAAACTTCCTAAATTTTATACTCAGTAAATAAGCATATTTTATTTTTTATTTTCTAATTATATGTTGCAACGAAATAAGCAATAATTTCATTTATAAATTATACATCACTGTATATTATTCAGAAAAAAAAATCATAAACAATAAAATTTTATATTATTTTTTAATAATAAAATTCAAAAAAAGTAAACAATAATTCAAATATATATTTACTAAATTAATGACATTAACATTTAACAATTTCATTGTTTAATAATGTAAACAATGAAGTTGAAAATTTATTTTGTATATTGTTAATTAACTGAAAAGCTATATGAGTTTAAGCTATATGATGTTATTAAATAGCCATGTATTTCCATGTGCATATAATGTATATTTTGCTTTTAACGTTGTTTTCATTGTGATATTATCCACGAAAAAAATACCGGTCCATCTAATTAAATTTAATACAACATTAGGTTGAAACAAGTCTGTCGCTATATAGTCTATGATATCATTACTTGAAAATATTTAAAAAAACAAAATACATGTCAACTTGTATACATCAATTTACAAATGCAGAACACACATGTTATTTCGTATGATGAATTATCGCGTGTATATGTTGTAACGTAACTCATACATTGTAATTTGATAAATTCATGTATTCATTCGGGTTCGGCGATCGAGAAGTGAACTCAGATGAACCGCATGCCTTTGGCCATCGAGAGCACTTTCAAAAATGAGTACTTTAACGTGTGGGTGAGTATTCCGAGTTGACTCGAGTATCTACCAACGAATCAAGTCGAGTGACTCAACATATTGGTTGGCTTTCTCGCGGGTCAATGTCGCCACAATTATTACCAATATTCCATCTTCCCAGCTAACCAGTTTTTCGTAATTTTCTAGAAACCATTTCCGAAATTTTCTATAAAATATCTAATAAACATTTCTAGAAATTTGCCAAAAATAGAAGCAAAAAATTTGTGGTCAGTTGGGTTACTTTGATTTACCTCTTTAACCGGTATATTTATTTTCTTATCAACCTCCTTATCTTCTTTATGTATCTATTTGTCATTTTCTTCATTAATATTTTTTTCTTTTTTTTACATTATCTCTTTTATGAGCCTTTTTCATCATTTTTTCCCTTTTTTATTACCTCATCTCACTCTAACTGCACTTGATGGGCATAATGGTTTATTTTTACCCCGAAGTTTACCCAACCAATCATTGTTTTCTTATTTATTTTCACCTATCATTTCTCTATTTCGTGGTTCATTTGTTACCTATTTTACCTCAAAGCACAATGATTTGGATGGCATTATATATACCACATTAAATAGAGAAAAAATAAATACACACAAAGAGAGAAATATAGAGAAAAAGAGCGTTAAATTATCGTTAAATTCGTCATCTATTTTTCGCGGTTACTACTCAGAATTATTCTCGAAGTCAATTGCCACAAGGAAAAATAAAAATCATTGAAATATTGAGGGGAAAAATAAATAAAAAAAATTATTTTCCAGGTAAAATAAAATAAGTATTATATGCAATGAACTTTAACAACAAGCAAGATGTGTGTGTATTGTGTCTGATAATGAGACTTGGTGTAAAAAGTGCCAGAGGTAAATGGAGAAAAAAGAGGCGGATCAAATAGTGGATAGAGTGAACATCACCGCGGCGTGGTCGGATGAGAAACGAGGCTCACGTCGCGACTGACCATGATTAGGATCACAAGCCACCAAGATCGACGTACTCTAAAGAAGACCATAATGTTTTTTCCTTTTTTTTTTTAATATTATTTTATCAACATTTTACCACTTGTTTATTATGTATTTTTTAAAATTATTATTATCATTATTATACATTTAGATAGATGTATATTTTTTTATCTTAATTCTACACAAATATTTTTATAGAAAGCTCAATTAAGCTTAGTTTTAAATATCATATAAAAATTGATTTTTGAAAATATATAATTTTTTCAAAAATAAAAAGCATATGCTATGCTGCGAATCATAAAAATTGTAATAACATACGTATAAGTTTCTAGTATAATGATACACATGCAATTAGTGTTGATTTTAGAAAATATATTTGAAATTATATATATATACAATAAAATATATAATGCCAAGTATTTTTTTTTTACCATATTATAATGATGATGATGATAAAAAAAAATTCTAGCATTAAATTATTGAATATACATAATTTAGTATACATAAAACTTTAAATTTAAAATAACGATTATTTTTATTTGTTAAAATTGATAGATAATTATTTGATGATTTAAAATGAATTAAATAAAAGGTTGGACGGTTTTGTCTATTGTCTGAATAATTTATCGGTAAATTCGTGTCAACAAAGTGAATATATTTAGAGTATGATGACTTGTACATGAAATTATATTTCACCTTGGTGTCATTGGCTTGTTTTTTTTATTATATATTTTTTTTATTCACCTTTCTTCAAGGTATACAATGATGACTCGACTACGGAGTGACTGTGGTCAGCAATCTGAAGTACACAATAACCTTCAAGTTACAGACTCATCACTTGAATAGAAAAAAAAAAAAAAACTACTATTGTATATTATTGCTCAGGAAGAATATCTCTTTATGACGCACTAGTTGAATTATTATTATTGAGTACATCAACGCTCGCTCCTACGCTTTTATAACTTATTACAACAATCAGATATGCCCGTTACAATCAAATTACCTGGAATAATTTTTCTCATCATACTCAAGATATATATTATAAACATAGTAATATGTAAAAAGATTAACCTTATACAGACAAAACGCGTGACTCAATAATTACACAGGTGATTTCCTCTATTAAACTCGTGCTGACTCGATAACCCTGAATTCAATCTTTGTGAATTTTTTTTTTATTGTCAATTGAAATTTTTTTTAAATATCATTTGTCGGTGATGATTGTTTTCAGTTGTAATGTTTTTTTTTTTTTTCTTTTTATTGTAGATATATAAAAAAATAAAATTATAATCGTCATGTTGCTCTATGTGATGTTCTCATCTTTATTTATTTTTTTTTATCTAAAATATTATCAGCAACGTCATGAATAATTTAATTTATTTTTATTATTTCAAAACTTGTATCAAGTTATAAAACTCGATGATTATTTGAAAATTTATTTTTTTATAATCATTCTAGGTCAAGAATTTAAAAAGATAAAAAGAAAAATTTGAAAATAAAAAAAAACAATTTACACATGACAAATCAACTCTCAATATATATTTAAACTTGATCAAATAATTTAAAGTTAATAAATAAATTCAAAAGCTTCTTTCATAAAATATCAAAGATAAGAAACAAGTTGGCCTTGAAATATTTAAAATATTTTTTCTATATAATACCAATACACACACTGTAAAGTGTAAAAATAAAAAAAATAAAACAAAAATAAAATTGTAATCTAAGATTATGTTTACTGACATTAAATGAACTTTATATACATTTTGCCTTTAGAATTTGTTGTATCTTATCGTTTATATCACAAGTGTCGTATCTCAACCTCTCGAGAAATTTACTCTATGGTCCTGATGCAATTGCCTGAGGTTGCAATTTTTTTTTAAATGTCTTTACAAAATAACCGTTTAAACAGTTTGACGATCATCACCACTTTTAAAATATAAAAAACAAAAATAAAAAAAAAATTAAATTATCTACCAGGTGTGTATGTTCCAAGCAAGTATACTATATCTGGTGAGATTTTGATCAAGGCATGATCCCGGGCTTCGGTCAAAGTGCATCACAGAATTATGGTACGTGTGTCACGTTTCGACAACGGGACATGTCCAAGCTTTCTGTACATAATACACAATATATATATATGTATACCATTTCCTTGTACATTTCATTTTTATTTCGTTGTTTTTTTTTTATACGCCTTTATATAGTTTATTTATTTATACATATATTACATATTTTATTGTTATTTATTTCAACAAGTACATGCAGTTTTGAGATGTTTATTTATGAGTTCGCTCTTCAGGGAAATCATTATGTCAACATTCACACTCGGTAACTCTCTGTCATGTTGATGTTAAATTTTACGTATAGACAAGTATTTTGTTGTATATTTAAATGTGATATGAAATTTTGCGATGATAAGTCCTGATGACACAACGTTTTTTATTAAAATTAATTTTATAATTACAAACCAATTTATTTTTCTTCTTTTGTTTTGTTTATAAAATTGTGAATCATGTTGATTCATTAGTTTAGTCAATTTGTTGAATTGTCACGTTTTGATACCTTATTTACATCACGTATTTTTTTTACTTTTTTCATACATGTGCTAAAAAGACCTTTGGCGTTGTAATATAATTGTTTATGTTGACGAGTCTTGCATTTTTTGAAGGACATATTGTTTGTAACTGATATGTATTTCCGGTATGACAAATGTTATTTTTTACCTGTTAACTTTTTTTTTATTTTATTTTTTTAATCACTAGTCCATGGGTTACAAAGTAAATCATATTCTTATCACCATATATATGACGTAGACAATATGTGTCATGATTATATCGTTATTTTTATATTCACATAAAGATATGCTGCTCACTTATTATATTGTTAAATATTTAATTATAGCTACTGAAATATTTTCGTCTGTGTTTGGGTAAATAAACTTTTAAATTAAAAAAAATAATTAATTATAAATAAAAGAAACAATTGTTTCACCTTGTAGGTTTTTTTTTTCGCTTCAAATTTCAAGGTGTCACACACAGTAGTTTCCTAACTTTTATATTTTTTTTTCATTAAAAAAATTAATCCTCAAATCAATGTATAGCGGTTATATACACTTGAATGAATTTTAATATGTGATTTTTTTATCATTTTTTATAGAGTATAATTGTGTACACATATATCATCAAACAAATAAAATTCTAATTTTCTCAAATTTAATATTAAAAATAAAATATCGTATTTTAGCTGTTGTTGATATATTTGTACAATTTATTTAAAATTGGAAATGAAGAAGAAGAAAAAAAAGTCAAATATGATGAAATTATTCAAGAAATAATTATAATAATATAAATGCATATTTGATTTTAATGTAGGTAAGTGATGCATAAATTAAGATGAAAGGGGAAATATGATGAACATCTTAGGGCACATATCAAGATGAAGTTTCAAACATTTTGGACTTTTGCTTGGTTTAAGTCCTCCGGGATCAGTATGATGGGCTATTACCAAACTGCTGAATCAATTTGCATCGTCTTCGCACCGTGTGGCTTTGTTATATATGTCGGCTTGCAAAGTTGCGGTATATTGATTGTTGGAAACAACGTTAACAATTTTGTAACCGAATTACCATTTGCCCCGGGACTAACTTTACTTTGAGTAGGGCCTTATGCTTCATACATATATTGCATCACACATGTGTTACAAGGCTGCTCAACAAACTTTATGAAAATCAATTATTTTTATTACTATTATTACTCGAAATAAAACAAAAAATAAATTAATTTACATTTAGGTCAAACGAATACGTTAAAAAAAAAAAATAAACAAAAATGTTGATATATTTTTTTTACGTTGGTTTTTATTTATTGTTAGATTTAAAAAAAAAAAAAAAAAAAACACGCGAGTTTCGCCACAGAATAAGATTAATTGTTTTTTTTTTTCAAATGTGTGATTTTTTAAATTTTTTTCATTGACAATGAACAAACACACTGTCATTGAAGATAAAATTAAATATCAAAATTTTTAGCATTGCTATTTTTACAATGAATATGTTTTGATATTTATTTTTATTATTATTTATTCATTATTTTTTTGACTCATTGAAACGAGATATGAATCTTTAGATTTAGATTTATTATCCCATTGCTTGATATGAGCGTAACGTCTTAGTTGGTGATTATAAGAGTGTCCGTTGAAGTCGATAACTGATACAATCAATCAAATTCATGCCAATAGAGTGAGAAAATATAAGACAGTTATTCAATCACACCCTTCTTTTGATAGTAACATGTTCCATCTTCGTCAAGGAATATCGATAAGATCAATTAAATTTTTATACGATTTGGAGTTTCAATTGCAATTTATGTCATAAATGATTACATAAAATTTTGAGAATTACATAATGAATTTTAACAAGTAGTTGTTAGAATTGATTTGTGATTATCATTGTAATCATATCATAAAATATTTTACAAGTTAGTTCAATATTTATTTGAAAAAAAAAAAAAAAAAACAATACATCTTCACTCTTCAAGTATTAGTTGAGCTTAGATAACATGTCATTGACGGAAAAATTATTAAAAAAATATTTTAAAAAATCGAATTGATAGGCAAGTTTTATTTGAAAATTGCGCAACAAGAAATGCGTGTATTAACATAAAATCACGGTTAATACGCTGTGACCTCATTTCACACTAGACTTTTTTTTTTTCATCGACTTTTCTTTAGTCATTTGATTGCTTAGTGATTCAAACAAAGACGAGTCAAACGCACTGCGTAGATGCGCGTATAAAACACATTTGTTCTTGATCGTATTCAGATTGGATGAGTCTTAAGTAGAAAATATAAAAATGACAAAGAACGGCAATCTGGAAAATTTCTTTTTTTGTGTAATTTTTTATTTACATATATTTGCAAAGATAGCTCATTGAAAATGATTATGCGGTTGAAAAAAAAAGGAAAAAAAATAAATAAATAACTAAGATATATATATTTAAATAGACACGTGTTTACTATTGGGGATAAATAGAAAAAATATAAGTCGCAATTACAGTCAAGTTTATCACTAATCGGGTGATTAATTTTTAATTATTCTGTTTATCTTTATTCAGGACTTTTTTTTTATTTTTTATCATTTTATGAAGTTTTAAATAAATTATCATTGCAACTTAGTTATAATTAATGGCACATCATAACAATGACTGATAATCGAAACTAATGCTTGTTATTTTAAAATAGAACGCAATTTTTTTTTTTTCAAATCAACAATTACAAATAACCTGCAATTATAAATGAAAATATAAAGTAAAAAAAGTAATTCTTTATCACTTTTACTCATAAATAATTGATTAAGTTGCAGAATCATCAGAGTTCATGACTCATTGTTTTAAAAACATTATGATGAAAACTTGAAATTGTTTATGAAGAAGTTTTTTAATATATAAATAACAAATTATACTAAAAAAAATGAATGAAAAATTGACACAACTATCTAAACATATGGTGGTCATTGATCAATATTATCAAATGATAATTATTTTTCATCTGACATTTACCAAATGACAAAATAACACGATAAGAAAATGTGAAATAATAATAACCAATTGGTTTATGATATTTTAACACAAAGGCAATAAAAAATGGAAAATAAATTATAAAAATAATACGAGATACAGAAGAAATACATATAAATGATAAACGTCGAGCATATGTACAGCTATGAAGACAAAGTGAACAGCAATATTGAGAAAATTGTCCATTTAAAGTTTATACAATCATGTTAATTTACGATGTACGTGATCGAGCAGGTGAAATAAACTATATAAAAAGGCACATGTACGATGCTTTCACACCGTTACATACTGAACGAAAAATGAGAAAAAAAAGGCCACTACCCAACTGCCACCAAAAAAATTCTAACGTGCTTCTTGGAAGCTCATATGTACATGATGCTCAGAATTTAAATTTTCTCGTGAAAAAAATATATATTAATAATAAAAACTAAAAAAAAAAAAAAAAAAGAAATTTAGATGAATAAGAGAGAAAAACAACTAAAAACTAACATATTTTATTTTTTATTTCTAAATATAATTATATATTTGAAATATAAATAAAATTAAAATAAATGTGAATTTGTGTCACAGTATTATCCCATGCTGTCAAAACACATGGTTTATCTAATCAATGGTTTCTATTTATGTGATTTTTATTTTTAAAAAATAAACAAATTAATAAATAAAAGGTAAACTCTATTTATTTTTTTAAGACATTCATCATTGATATTTGTTTTATAAACAAAATACTAATGTAAAAAATGAAAATCTATTTATTAATTATTAGTTGACAATGAAGTGAATAGAATTGACAAAAAAAAATACACTGCAGTGCTGCAATACGCGACAACAATAACAATTGTTTGAAATTAATTTGAAAAGTTAAATTGTGTTGTGGATATATAAAATGTATGAACTGTGTTACTTGTATTATTAGTTTTTTAGATTATTGTATAAACCTTTTAACAAGCCTTTGAATTCTAGATGTCTTTGACTCTTTTATTCATTTATGTTTATTTTTTTTTCATAAAAATTTTTTAAAACTTTATCCTTTTCGTTGGAGGTAGAATCAGGTACGTGACAAAAATCTAAAATTGCCACAAGTAAAAAAATAAAAAAGGTCGCATAGTACTATCCGGTATAATATATATTTTTTTATTGTTTTTTTTCGTGAAGACTTGCATCGCGAGTTAACGAGATACAGACAAAAATGAACGCATTTTTCCCTGCCTCAGGTAGATTTGATGACGTATGGAAATGAAATTGGTAGACGGAGAATAAATTATATCATGTATGTATTATATCATCTTCTATTTTAAAGGATTAACTTTTTTTTCTTTCTTTTTCCGGTTTAAATATGCTTTTTTATTATTTTTTTTTATTGTAATTTTACCATATTAAAGTATATCTATGCATATATTTTAATATTATTAATAATTTAGCTAAACTTCTGAATAAATAAAAGAAAAAAAAAAACTTTGAATCTGAACTTTATGATCCAGACATTGTAGACAACGATTAAGACTACCAAGAAACTCGATTCATGCAAAAGTTCACAAAGATTTAATCGTCCTGACTTGGTCTGGACCTATACAGCCAGTTTTCCTCATCGCCGAGCAAAGGATCAAAGCAAACTTTATGACCAAAGAAAATGCAGTTGCTTCAGCTAAAGTCTGCTACAGTCAGCACTGTTTTAAAGTAACTTTTATGATTTTTATTTCAAAATATTAAAAAAAAAAAAATAATAATAATAACTTGATTAATAAAATGAGTTTAAAATTTTTTAATATTTCATATACACTTAAGTGTACTTTTAATTAATTTAAAAAAATAATATTATAATTGTAAATAAATTCTATTCGAAAAATCATATTCACATGAAATACACGATAATAAAAGTGATAAATTTTATGGAAATATATGTTTTTTTTTTTTTTCTAAATTCAACATAAATAATCATTTTAATTTTCAGCTCAAAATGTACCCCAAGAAATATAATCATATAATCAAAATATCCAGCATTTAAGTATTCTTGACGAACATTATTTAAATGATATTATTGATTATTTAAAATAATTTATTAATGAGAATTTATGAAAGTCAATTGTTGAACGCACGTGCAGTTAGTTAGTTTTTTTTTTAGCTATGATTTTTCTATGTATTTTTATTTTTATATATAAATGTATGTCTATTAATGTCACAATGAATCTGTTGGTTAGTTGTGTGTTTGAACGAAGGCCACACGCAAAACGGTGAGTCAGTTGGACAAACAGCTGTTTGTTATAAAAGAGCATTGAAAGATATCACCGTAGTTGTGACTGTTGCCATAGATAGCAGCTTCCTGATGACCTCTAAGTGCATAAGCTCTTGTTGCTGTTGTATTTTACCATTAAATGCAATAAATATATGCATATTTTTTATACACAAGTACTTGTTTTATATTCTTGACAATATATATATTATTATATTTTTTTTTCCTTTGATTCTTGACATGGGCATAACACTGATTATTATTTTTTGGCTCTTTAAATTTCTACATTGTTTTTTTTTTTTCCGCGCGTGTTTGTGACTGAAATTGAATGCTCCATAAATCGAGACCCGAGATTTGCACGTGTCAGATGATTGCAAAGAGGGTATTTAAAAAAATAAAATAAAGGGGAAAATATAGTGCAATGAGATGAGATAAAATTGCAAATATGATACTTGGATTTTTTTTTTTTTTAATATGTTACAATGTAATTTTGTCTTCCGGTACACGCGGTTGACCTTACTGCCTAATGTTTGTAGCTAATAATTCTTGGCAACAAATTGCAAAAATGATGATGGACTTGCTCATTATTCAACACATTGTGTGTACACGTAATATATAACACAATTTAACGAATTTTATTTTTTTTTTTGGATATACTATTAATAATGTAATGTAATTTTTATTTTTACACGTGTCAACCTTGGATTTAAAAAAAAAAAAAAAAAAATGATAAATTGTTAAATGTATTTTAATAAAATTATTTATAAATTAAAAACAAAATATTTTTAATAAATGTTAGTAAATTATTTATGATATTTAAATTGACAGTAATATTTGAAAAAAATAATTTAACCGTGTACTTTATCCGGTGAAATTTTATCTCATAAAGTCATTGAATTAATGACTTTCTTACGAGCAGATAAAATCATTATTATTTAAAAATAATCATGTATTACATGCAACACAATAATACACGATGATTTAAATGGAAATATTGTGATTAATAATAAATTTATACGTATAACGTTTGATCAGTGTGAAATTTTATCGTTATAGTTTATTTTGTTTTTTTTCGAAAATAGCATATCGATATACCTGGATTGTGATTTAACTCTTTAATACAAAACAACTTGAATTTCTGCCTACGCAATATTGTGGCTTAATATACCAACGAAAGCGAAAAGTTAACGGGCTATTATATATCCAACTTCTTAAAGTGATGTTGTGCATGTACCTTTTTCCTGCCAGAACCTTTTTTTTTTTTTATTATTTAAACTCGATTCTCTTTACTGTTGTATTATTTTGTTTGCCTCTTATTTTACATTATATATATATATATCTTTGTGTTTTTTTTATTCCTTTGATTTTTGTATTTAAATTAACGTTATATTGCCATAAGTACAAACATATCAACGATAACATTTTACATAGAATATCATATACTATTTTGTAAGTATATCTTGAAGGCGCGCTTTGATTTCAAAGTCCATATTTTTTATTTTATATATTCTTTATTTTCTTTTTCCACAATTTTTATTTATTTATTTTTTAAAATCATGATACGAAACAGATGTTGGTGTGTAGTATAATTTTATTTTATGGCTTGATGCAAGAGTCAAGAGTAGATGCGCATCGTCGGTTTTTACTTCAATAAATATTATATATACACACCAAAAATAAAAAAAAAGATAAACAATATATAAAAATATATATTTGAAAATAAATTTAAAAAAAAAATAAATTAATTGTCACGTGGTTTAGTCATGTGTCCGAGAGGATACACATGATCATTCCAATTTTCCTGCTGTGTTATGTAGAAATATAAATAAGTGTATATTGGTTAGCTATATCATACGTGTAACACCTGTACTACTAACACTTCATTTTAACTAATAGCAATTCAATGATTAATGAGTACAACGTTGAAACTAAATATCGACAGTGTTAATACCTCATATACATGTACATCGATTTATAGCTACATCACTAAATTATTATAATTTTCACGTGCATTTAGATGTTCTTGAACTTAATTAAACAATATAATCACTGTCATGATCAAATGTATTATGTCTCAAAGATAACAAATATTAAAAAAAAAAAAAAACGTAAATCTAATTTATATATAAGCTCATTCAATCATAATATGCAACTAAAGATTTCTTAGGATTTATTTTCAAAACAATAAACAGATAGTATCACTTTGCATATTTATCATTGTCAGTTTTTTTTTTTCTCCTTTCAAGTGTCACAGTATTTTTAACTTTTAATTTCTTTAATATATGCACAGCTGAATACGCGTAATCGGATATAATTGAATAATTTTTTTTTGATATTAAATTTATCACAAAGATTTAATTGCAAATACGTTGTATGAAAATTTTCATTGAATAGAAAAATAATAATAAATTTTCAATTATAAATTTGATACACTTTTCCATGAAAATAATAAATTTTCTATACTTTGAGTTATGTCGTTTTTTTTTTTTATATTGTTTATTATCCCTTGAAATTTTGTGTTGAATGACCCAGATTGACCGGTTGTGGTGAATCTCTTGTATGAATATCATAAAACCGTAAAAATAAAGTCAATTTGACCGAAGGGACCGGGTGTTTCGATTTCTTTTTTACCTGAAACAAGGTCTAGATTTTTATAGACAGACACGGTATACACCCCTGATTCCCGTTACATACTAAAATCCATGTGGTCTCTGTTAAAATTTTACAAATATACATGCCGACTAAAGAAATATATAAAAATCATGCGTGTTTAAATTAATTCGTTACGATAGTCGAATATTTTCAATGAAATTTTGTTAAAATTCAGTCAAGAGTCCATAACTAAGTAAAAAAAAGTCCTTGAAATAAAAGTGGTAATGCATTTAAATAAAAATGTGTCACATAAATTTTAAATTGAACAAATAAAAATTTTCCTTGTGGCAATTATCACTACATAGGTGTGCTATTTATACACACAATTATCAAAAGAAAATTTCCTAACGTTTTTTTAATTTATTTCATTGATTCACCCCTTGTGAAATGCAACAGAAATACTATTTTTTTCAACGTTAAATTTTTGGCTTTTTTTTCATTTTGATTTTTTCTCATCTACTTTTCCCCCCTCGATAAAATAAATATACACATAGATATTTTTCCAGTAGTAGGGCTGAAAATCCATAACGAATCCCGAGTGACGAAATATAATGGCCGATGTGTCGGTTGGAAAATTTTCCCAAAGGTGTTGATGCTGATGACACGTTTGTTGTTTCGACATGTTATCACCTGAATGACAATATAAATAACATGACAAAATTATAATAACAATAATTATTATAAATAAAACGTTTATCATCGTCAACAGCAGTCAATAGATGAGATTAAATTAATAACCCATCATTTTTATATATTGTTTTCTATTTAATATTTATGATTGATGTGACAGGCCATAATTATATTCATCTGATAATTTTGATTATATCTGGGTGAACCTTTTTTTTTTTTAATTCATTCGATACAGTTATAGGATCAAAAAAATACGAAAAAATTGATTAGACATGTTGATATGATTAAAATTCATTGATGGGTTTATTGAGAATTTTTTAATTTATAACTGTATAGCTATAATTTTAGGTTATCAAAATGAAAAATATTATTAGTCATTGTTTTTTTTTTTTTAATTTTTTTCATGGAAATAAAAGAGTAATATTCTCTCTCTGCAGTTAGTGATTCCACGGACGGATGTTGTCAGTTTGATCGAAGGACTTGTTAGTAACGTTTTTGTGATTATAAAATAAATCAATGCAAGGACATAAAATGATGATGGAAAAAAGTACTTGTTTGAGATAATACCGAGAATCTTTGAATTTAATTTTTTATATTTTATAAATACTGTACAATTATATTGCTGTCGATAGCAAAATTAGCCAGAATTTTTTTCTATTCTATTTATTCGTTTTTCTGGAAATAATTTATTTAATCATTTTTTTTATGAATTAAATAAACTATAAAAAAAAATAAAAAATTGATTTTCTTTTTACTTAAATTAATTGAAATAAATAATTTACATTAATAAAATTCTGAATTATAAATTAAAATCCTATATAATCTTTAAGCTGTTAAAAATCCATAAAACTTTAATGCAAAACAAAAAGTTAGAAAGTTATAATTTATTTATACTAGAGTAGCTGAGAAAAAGTTTAATAAATAAAAAAAAATATTCGTAATTATTTAATGTGAATTGCTGGAAGTAAAAAAAAAAATTGTTGAGTGTTTTTGATTTTATAATGGTTGTGCCACCTGTACTGGATGACAGGTGATCTTTGTTTATGGTCAATATATAAAAACGATAATTTAAAAAATATTATTGCCATGTAATTAGTGATTACGAGCTCAATAATTAATTAGCAATATCATACCGCCAACGATGACTACACTAATATATGCAATTTAAAAAAAATAAATAAATGGCTATCAAATGTAAACACAAAAAACACATTGTTTATGTCAAACGAAAATAGATATATATATTTTTTGCATTTTATTATATTTGTTTTTTATTTAAAAAGCTCTTTTTAATTTATTTTTATTTTCCACGTTATTTTTTTTTTATCGGTTAGCTTAATCGAGTGAAAATGATATTGGATCCTCGATAGTCCCTAGTTTAATACTCGTGTATTGGCTATTTTTTTTTTTTTTTTTATGAACGTTGTTAAAACTGATAATCACAAAATGTGCAATTCAGTAGTCAAGAGATTCATGTAATTTATACACCACTCAATATGAAAATAAAAATAAATTTATGTCTATGATATTACTGTAATGTGCGTGATGATTATAAAAGCTTATGATATTTTTAAAATTTATTATTAATTAAATTGTTATCAATTTTCCAATCGCAAAAGAGTCATAAATATTAATTATGACATTTTAATATATAAAATGAAACTTTAGATACAATGAAAAATAAAAAATAAAATAAATATAACTGTGTGACTAAACTTTGTTGAACTTTATATATATGCAATATGGATGAGTCGTTATCTTTAAGCGGCATTCAAGGCAACACATGGAATTGATTTCTGAAAGTGTCTCTAATTGCTTTATTTCCTTGAAGATCAGGAGCACGTACGCACACGGAAATAATACTGGTGTGTATTTCAAGTGCGGCAAATGATCATGAATACTGGGCACGAGTCAAAGACACATTGTACGTATATAGATGACCAGAAACAAGAACTACTTGAAGTATAGTCAACATGACTTATCCAGTAGGTGTTTCTTGGCACCTTCTAACTTGCTTATATGGAAACTATCAGAATTGCATGCTTGTTTCGATCGTTTGCGGCTTTCAAAGTCCATAAATGCGTCCGGCAATGAAAGACACCACAGAACCATATAATCCAACATCAGCATCATCAACATCAACCCGTAACAGTCACCACTAACATTGTGAATACTCAAATGCGCAATATGTGAGGGATTTTTTTTCTACTTGTATTATCGGTAAAATCCAGTCAAGAATATAAAAAAAAATAAATAAAAATCCTAAGCAGTTATTTTCTTTCATATAGTGGCGCTTCTCTTCAATGCACTTTATTCTGTCTACATATATCTACAACCTGTGTACAGCTTATATATATGAATTTTTTTTGCTTATTTTCCTTTAATTTGTTTTTAGCTTTTTCATTTTTCTTTCATCCTTTTTATATCTTTCATCAGCAATACGTGCTTTGCGACTGGATTTGTATGTTGTGATCACACGACTCTGATTTCGAAAGCAACGTTATCCTTCTGGTTATAATAGTGAGGAAGCGAGAAAACGTATATATTACACAGTGTATGTTCAAGTATTTCTCGGAAATAAATGAAATATAAATAATTAAAAAGATAAAGTAAAACTTTGGACATTTATATGATCATCAGAAGTCTTTGGCAACTTTGTATCAGTTAATACTTTTCTACAATCATCATATCTATTTTAAATCTCTGGCAAATATACGATAATCCGAACAAATTTAATTTGATACACAAAATACGCAGTTTTATGTTTATAGTTTGTACTATACTATTCTATTTGGCATTTTTTTCACTGATTTTATCATCATTATCATCAGCAATGCAATATCCTCAAAATTATTTCCGTATTTGATATTTAAAAATATTTTACTACCACGAATTTATAACAAGAAATTTATATCCTTTTTTTTTTTTAATTTTATGTCCCGGTTCATAGAATCAAGTTGGGTTATTTTCAAATATGCAAGAATGATCATATTCGAGTGATTCAATAGGTCACTCGTCCGTGAGAATTCTCATCCCGTTTTTATTGGTCTCCAAGGATATATGTACATACAAAAAGTCTGAAACCGTAAAATTGATCGATCCAAAAAATATATTGGTAGGTGAACCCGTAATTTTCTTAACCACAAATAAAACCATATGTCTACTTAAGTATATATACAGTTGAGGTATCGAATGTCTCTATACATATATAAGTATAGAGACATCTCGCTTGTCCTTGTCATTTATTTTTGCCAACTTTTTTTTTATCTTAACTTAATACAGTATTTCAATCTGTGTATGTGGGCATATGTATGTGGGCAAATGTAAATCATTGCGATGGTAAATTTTATCCATTATTATTGTTATTTTTTTGGTTGGTTTGACTTACCCCAGGTCCACTCAGCATCGATTATGAGACGACAATAGACCTACCTGGTTGTTGATATAAACCTCAGCTTGCTTCTTTTTTTTCTCTATATTCATATGTCCTTCTTGATTTTGTTGGTCAGTGGAAAAATAAACAGGAGAAGAAAAATCACCTCGTTTTTAATTCGGCGGTTTTATGTTACTGCAAAATACCTGCAAAAAAATTTGAAATAAATACAAAATGAATTATTTATTATTCTTTAATTTAACTATCTTCGTAAAGATTAATTTCAATATTTTTCATGTTATAAATATTTATTGTTTATATTGCATATATTAATTCTGTTATTTAAATTTATTTTTTTTTCGTATCTGCATGTTAAAAATGATAATTTGAATCAAGATTTTGCGGTTAATGTGTATTGTAACTTTATAATATGAAATAGAAATTGAAAATTGTTAAGTTGGTAAATTATGTAAAGGTCTTCCAGCCCGATGAATGAGACACAATATAATATATATGTAGCTTCAAGTAGGAATTGAAATCTTTTCACCTAGGGCTTATCAATGTACCCGAACATCAAAGAAGGGAAGAAGCCAGAATGGCGTATTAATGCCTTCTCAAGTGTACTTCCGCAGAAACGCTTTCTTTGAATTGTTAACCGTGTGCATTATGTCACCGTCATCCACGTGGATTGAGAGCTCTTAAATATATATGATGAGGATTTTTTTTCTACCAATTTTTTTATCTTATACTTTGTCATTGTTTTTTCATTTTAATACCGTAAAAGCAAAGTTGAAAAATTCATCTGTTTTTTAATGTACAAATTAACAAGTAAAAACTAAATTCGATATAAAATATTAATAGAAAAAATTAATTAAATAATAAAAATAATAATATTTAAAAGTTTACAGAACTATAAAAAATGCAAATCCATTTAAGTCTAGTATTACTTTGAGAATAAAGACCATCAGCAGAATCTCAACGATATGGTGTTTTCATTTTAAATCCCTTTGCGAATTTTCATGCTTAAAACTTTAATTAGTATATAACTATTAAAAAAAAAGGAAAAATGTATTTTTTGTATTCCTAATTTTTGCTCATTTTATTTTTTTTCTTTCTTTTAATTCTGTTTCAAATTGTATTCGACTCAGGTTTTGCCACATTCTCTCTATTTCCATTTCATTGTACCCAAACACATTCAACTCTCTAGTGTCTTTTTGTTTTTTTGTATTTTTTATTTTTGGCATTGGAATATACGGTAAATGTAACATTCGGTGAGTTTGTTTGAGCGTGTCGCAAAGCACCGAATGACCTCTTGATTATTCCAAGCTGCTGAACTAAAATGGCTTAGGGTTTGATACAGAGAAAACTTTCAACCCTTTATACACATATATATGTTTAAAATCCTATTGTCCATTTTCCATGAATTTACTTTCAAATATTCAGTTTGTATTTCACGTCTGTAACTAATCCTTTTGTATTTCGCTATTTTTTTTTTTTTTTTTAATATTTTTAAGTTAATTGAATATTAAGTAAGTTGTTAAGCATAATGTTGAGTTTAAAAGTTTTACCTGCGTACAATATCTTTATTGATTTATTTGATGTAATTTTTTTGCATATATATTTTTCTAAAATTTAATATTTCGATATATAAATGAAAAAGAAAAAAAACAATAAAATAAAACTTTCACGGTGGTCGGCGGCACCTTGATAGACTAGTAATTTAAAAATCTTCAATATGAGCCAAATGAATAAATTTGTACCATCAAAACACAGCATGGATTCTTTAATCTTAACCGATATGTAAAATAAAAATTAAATAAAAATAATTTTTTAAGGTGCCGACAAAGTTTATATGTAGTGACAAATACAAGATTTTAATTAACTAAAAACATCATTCTTGGAAAGTTTCAAGGTTATCAAATAAAATATACATGTATTTCTTCGGATTCACAAAAAGATAGCAAAACTGTTATCCTGCAGATTCTTCATTCGAAACGAAAACAATAAAGTCTTTTAAAAAAATAAATAAGGATATAGATTTAAAAGACAAAACAAATATTTTGATGGTGTCGACGCTAACGGAATTAAATATATATACATTTTTTTTATTACCCTTTTTTCTCTCAAGACTTTATCGTATTTAAATTCAAGTAAAAAATATCATATAAAATTTAAAAAAGTCTATATATAAAGTTAAATTGTATAGCTATAAAAATCAAGTACCGCAATTCCACATTTAAACCTTGGCACTCGATCTTCAAGATTGGACAAAATCCATTCGATTACTTTGAGTAATAAAACTTGTTCACTTGGCTTTTATTAGTTATTTTCAAAGTCATATAAGTAATTTATTAAATTAATAATATCATCACCCCAAACTTGATTTATTTATTATTGTTAAATTTTTCAATTCCGACTTTTTTATACATAAAAATTATTTATTTTATTTTCTCATATAGAAATGCTGCCAATTGTAAGACGTTTTTACTACAACTTGATTCAAAATTTATAATTCTATTTTCAAAATTAATTGGATAATTGATTGGGTCATTAATCATCAATCTGGTCTTTTTTTAAAAAAATATACATTAATGTAAAAGGAAGCTAAAATAATAACTTGATAAGTTAAATTGATTAATTTTTTTTTGTTCGAAAATATCAAACCATCATCATAATTTTAACAAGATTTTATCAAATACATTTTTTTTATTATATTTGCGAAGCCGGTTATATGCATTTACTTTTGTGTTACCTGTACGAGATTCATTGGGCATAGTTTTACGATTCAAGGTTCAGTTTCCATATATGTACACCACAAAAGTGCTGTGAAAAAATTAACGATGGGTGAAAAATAAGTGGAAACTGACTCAACCAATTTACACGTTATCGTTGCGGAAGCTCGTATTTTTTTTTTTAAATAGCAAGAAAAAAAATTTAGAAAAACAGAAAATATTGAGTATTATAGAAAATACATAAAAATAAAATATAAAATAAACGGATCACTGATTTTGGCGTCAACACTCTATAACTTGCCGAAAAAAAAAAAAAAAATATAAATTAAAAAAAGGAAACAGTTATGCAACGTAAATTGTAAAATAATATTATTTTTTTTTTATTTAAATAAAGTATAATAAAAATATTATTTAAATATTATTTTATAAGCCATTATTTACGATTATCTTGAAAATAAATTTTTCATTTATTTAATTAAAAATAATACTTTGTAATATTCAAGTTAAAATTATTTCGAGATAATCATTTGATAGTATTTTTTTTTTAAATTGATACATAGAATTTATTAAATATATAATATACCGATGGCATTATAAACAACCAAGCTATACACGAAGATGATTGATATTAGCGTTGAAATAAGATTATATATTTTGCGTTGATAATATACACAGATAAATGATAAGAAAATAAAATTGTTTGAGATTCATTACGGAAGTAATATGTTTGTTAAACACATGCCGGTGACTAAGTAAACTTACTCGGTAAATTTTCTTCAAGAGAACTAATAATTACAGCTTGAATTGTAGACAACATCAATTACTTTAAACAAAAAAATAATAATAAAAATAAAAATATAAACTCTTGTGCCTGAAGAATCATTGCCTATATGAGCCGAGCATTTTATATAATTACATATGTATCGTTTCTCTTGAATTAAGGTTAGTAGTTTGTATACATATATTTTACTTTTTCTATTTTTTTTAACTTTATTCTATTTATTATTCAAATTTTATTATGTTACATCCGTTTGTGAAAGTTTTTTTAATTTTTTTTTGTAATTAAAATAAAGAGAAAAAAAATAATAATAAATTTGATAAGATCTTTATATTCGATGATTTGATAAGATATTTATTTGCCAACTGGATCTAATATTGACTCTTAAATATATATCTATTTAAATTTTACATAAAATATGTAATCAATAGTATGGAAAATTTATTTTTGATACCATCTGATCGTGATAAAATAATTTCGTTTGATAGAGGTAATTGAACGAAGTAGAAAATTTTTAAACTGCAATATCTCGAATTCAATTTTAATTGTTGAATATTAAAATAAATTACAGATTTTTATTTGTAGATATAATATTTTTGCGTATTAATAGATTAACTTGAATAATAAATAAATTTTAGTATTAATTTTAACGCTCGAATGTATAACTTAAATAAATTTTTTTGTTTCTTTTTAAAATTTTTATTATTTTAAGTCATGGTTTATCGTTTTTCTCCGAATGAAAATATATTTACGTAATTATATTATTTATGATATTGTCTATGTGAAAAGTAGACAATGAAAAATTTTATTTTTCATTCAATTGAATATTCGATACACGTGAATGCAAGTTGAACGATAAAATTCAAACAAAATTCAAATAAATATATATAGATATTCGCATTTACCAATCTGACATCCAATTCTACAAAAAAAAGTTTCAATCTCCGATCTTGACTCCTCTATACATACATGATATTGTTTTTTTGTTTTTATATTTTTTTTTCTTTCATTCGTTTTCAGTACGATGTCAGTTGTATTGATATTCCCAGTTGATTTTGTTGAGGCAAAATCGAAAGCATCCCAAATGTAAAGTTGGTCTATATTGAGAATGTCTTTAGGATGACAGGTTCCATTCGTTGTGAAAGAGTTTGTTTTTGTTTAGTTAACCAAACAAAAAGTCATCCAAGACATTCGAATATAACTGAACTAGATATATATCATTGGTAAAATGAAAAGACATGAATCTAAGGGCTTCTAGTGTTTACTTTTGTCATTTATTATTTCCTTTTTTATTTTTTATCTATTTTTTTTTTTTCACTAATCGAAAGGAAAAAAAATTAAAAAGCTCTTCTGACTGATTAAAACCTAATCATAACTGATTCAAGTCACGATGAAAATAAATCCATGCTCACACCATAAATTAAATTTTATATATAGTTTTTTTTTATTCATATTTTTTCTATTCTGTTGATTTTTCATCTCGCATATTCTGAATCAAGAAAATGATAATATTCCTAACGAATAATAATTTTTATCTCTAACCTCTTGTTCACGATATTCATTGAGGCTTCCTATTCTCATGCTGGAGGCATAAGAATAATTGGAAACACGAAGCGTGCAACGATCGATGAAGTAAATCACTCTCCGACAATGTTGGATATAAAAAAAACGAGAGAGAAGAAAAAAAATGCAGAGGCATGAGATTAAAACAAAAAAAAAAAGCAGCTACATAATAAAAAAAGAAAAATCGACATTAAATCCACCCACTGCCGTAATGCGTGTGTAGTTGCGAATTATTATTATTTTTTTTTGTCTATTTTTTATGGCACACCTGAGGACCACTTTAAGCAAAATATTCCCATGCACTTATTTTTCGATAAAGCTTAAAATTCACATCACGATTCTATACATGACATCTTCCATATCTACACCATAATACTACATATACATGTATAACTTGTGTATGAAATTTTCCATCGTATTCCTGGACGTACATCGAATCCAATCTCAAAAGTCAATTTTATTTTAGTAACGTGACATGTCTTGCAACATGTATTTGACATGAATTTCAGATAATATTTTAGATTCATGTCAAAGAATCAATTATTTATTCATTCGAAAAAAAATAATAATATTAAATTAATTGATGAAAATATAACTCTAATAATTCATGTATAAACATAAAATATATCAATCGTTAAATAATATTTATAATTTCCATGGTTTTCTTGATATTCCCCTAACAAATGACAATTACACTCAAAGAGATTACATTTGAGATATTCTCTGTTTCTGCCAACTGGGTATAATCCACCTACCAGAATTGCAATTCAAGGGCGTCAGGTGGTCGACGTTAATCACCCGAAGGAGGAACGCACAACCCGGTACACATGTATTATGTATATATACATATATAGATATATAGTGACATAGTATAATACATACATTTCAGTCAGCAGAGAGAAAACGACGAAGGAGAAACTATCTATCCACTGGGACGTCTAGCATCTAGCTGAACATGTCGTTGATCCATATAGAATCTAGTGAAGGACTTTAGCTGATATGCTACGTATATATAGCTATATATAATTTTATACAAATATACATGCGGAATATATATTATATATACATATACAAGCTGGGTATATACAACTCGTCCATATGCAAATGAGACGAGAGTATTTGGCATCACCCTTCTCTGAACCCTTTTGTACAACTAAAACAAGTAACGTACGATGAGTGGGTGACAAAGATAGGTAATTTAAAATTGGATTTACCAATGTATTAGACAAAAAGAAAATTTACAATTAAACAAAGATGAATATCCATGTATATAGAGTAAAAATAAAGTTGAGGGTTCACTAGTGGACGTTAGAAAGGTTTATGTTGGGTTATTTCATGAAGAGAAACGCGGTTTATGCTTATATGATGATAGTGGTCTACAAGAAGAAAGGGTTATACATGCATGCATGTAGTTTGATACTCCTAACCACTGAACACTATATTGTTGGAATTTGGATATATATTGTGAGACATTTAATTGAAATACAGAAGCACGTTCCTACGGTCATAGTACCAACAACTACACATACTACAACAACTACTGATTGATAGCACACGCCTAGCTGCATCAACAATTTCTACATGAGCATTCACGATGAGGACAAAATTTGTGTTTCATTATAATACTACTAATTGTAAAATTAAATCAACTAAATACCAAACAAATTTCTATTATTAAAGTTGATTAATATCAATGACCAATGTTAATATCTTGTGATCACCAACTCATTCAAATTTTAATTAGATTAAACTGCGAAATAAATGAATATAAAAATAAAGCAGTTTATTTACAATTTTCGAACGATTGAAAATCGATTGTTTATGAGGCATTATACCCGGATTTCCACTCAATTTAATAATATTAAGTAATCCAGAGGGTGGCCAATTCGATCAAGTTGTATATAGTTGAGTGTGATCAAGAGTCGATTGTGGCCTATGAGTTTAGCTAAAATTTTTCCCCTTGTCAACTGTTGAAAAACTGATAAACACACTGAGCGATTTTTCATAACATCCATACATCTATTCAATGTGTGTATGTGGCGTTGTTGGGTGAAATATATATATATTTAATTTATTGTTGAATCTCAGTGTATATATGGAGGCATATGCAGGAATGAGGGCTCCCACGCAATCTCCGCGGCCATGCGTCAAGCTAATCTTTACCTCTCGTAGAAAGGGTCGCCGCCATACTCCTAGTGGTTTTAATCTAGATATCTTTGTGTTGAAACACAGGGTAAAATTTTTTTCCATACATATGCATATTTGATATATTTTTTTAATTTATTATAAATACACATCTTTTCATGAAACCCAATGTTTAGCATATCACTTTTATTTGTATATCCATAATAAAACTTTTTGACGTGATCAGTTTTTTTTTTTTTTTCGAATATATTTTGGACTATTGCTGTGTACATATGTACAAGTCTGGTTATTGATCTTGTAATCACCGAATTTATATTTGGCATGTTTGAATACGTACATGATAAGATTGATCTACCAGCTGGCCATCAAATAGCTTTTCAATAGACTCTTTGATCCGCATGTAAAATTGCAACAAAATAATATTACTCAGCTCAGTAATATTATTTAATGTTTCAATTTTATATATTACATATTTTTTTGATACTATTAATTTTAGCATTATTAATTAAAGGATTAACAAATGAATATTTAAATTTGCTGATTAATTAGAAAATTACATGTTGAATTTTATAATCAAAGTGATTTATTGAATTCAAGTTTACGAATAAGATGAGCCTCGTGCCAAAAGAAACTAACTTATTACAAAACCCTCGCATATCAATGTGCCACAAGACCCATGAATCTACGAATAACTGTTTTCGTACAGTCGATTCATGGTATAAGAACGTGCCTAAAATTTTTATAGCTCATTATATTTTTTATGTAATACAACCATTCGAGCAATACAAGCTGAGAGGAAAAAACGTAGAAAAATCGAAAAATCCTGAACGTGTATAACGTGCAATATTTTTTAGGGTGTAAAGGTAAATATATATACACTTGATAATGATATCAAAAAAAGGGATCGATAAATTTTTCAATAGTTTATTTTATTTTTTCCGATTCACCTTTTTTCCTCTATTGACTGTTGAATTTATTTATTTTCATTAAAACTTGCATTTCATATATTTCAAATATTGTGATGTGATGAATAAACCTCGATAGAAATAATTAAAATTTGGTAAACATAAAATGAATGTTTTTTTAAAATATCATATTGCATATTTGTTTTATTATTATTTATATGAAATTGGAGTGGAAAAAACGAGTGAAATTAATATTTTGAATTTGATTTTAATGGCACAATTTGAGTGAGTCATTTTCACCTTGTTGTAAGTTAAAATTGATTATAATTAATCGAGTCAGTGGGTATGTAGCAACAATTAGAAGTTGATTTTGTAATAACTGGACCACGTTGGACCACAGCTTAGAAACTATTACCGAGGTATGTATATATAATATTTATAAACAAAAGTATATAACATTGCCATTGGCAGTCAGTATTCGGTGTTCGTCTGCGCATCCCCTTTAACTAATATATTTGAAGCCTGAAGCCGCTTTTGTAATACCCTCCGAATACACAATATTCCCCAGGTCGCCCTCTTGCAAATCCTCTTTCCCTCTTGTTTCATCGTTTTTCGTCCTCACTATGCACTTCTTGTCTCCCTTGTCCTAACCCTCGTTAGGCATTCTCTTCATCCTCTCGTTCATGTTATCCACCACCTCTTGTCATCCACCAACACCACTTTACCAAATACAAACTCGGCTTTTCTCTGTCTCCCTTCTTTATTTTACTCTCCACTACTCACTTTACCCTTCGTTTCAAAAGCTTCAAGTCAGTTTTTAATCACAGAGTAAATGCGTCCCTAGGCTTTACCCCTCTGAAAATTGCGAACTGCTACCATGCTGTGGTATATAACATCGCGTTTACTCTCTCTTACTTTTTCTATGTCAACCCTAAAAAAAAATTCACCCGCTGTGTGTTGTGCAAAATGAAAAAAAATTGTGATAAAACAAGAAAAAAATAAAAAAAATATGACTTTGTTCTTTCTCATTTGTCGGTGATCCTCAATAATCGAGAAAAAAAAAATCCATGTACCAAAACGTATTGTTTTTTGAAAATTAAAAATAAAAAAAAAAAACATTCTTTCATACTTGGTTATTTTCAGTACTTTGACGTGACCAAAGTTTATTTTTATTATTTTCTTTTTCCATTCAAAATAAGCAAATAAATAAAAATACATAAAATCAAAAAATTTACGGGACAAATTGTCGATTTACGTTAATACGTTATGGCTTTTGTGTGATATGAATTCCAAATCATCTCATATACAGGCTTTTGAAAAAGTGCGAAATCATTTATTTTTTTTTCTCTCAGCAGTTGAAAAATAAGTTTCAACAGAAATAAAAATAAAAAAATTGAAAAACAAGGGTCAAACAGTATATTTTTAACTTTTTCATTTCACGTTAAAATATTATGCTGAATCATTGGCAATTTACTAAACCAAACAGTACAAAATGTAATAGTAAAAAGAAAAAAAAAAAGAAGACATTTGCTTTTTTCCAATTGCAGTAAAAAAAAAAAAAAAAATCTAAAAATAGGGTTTACTTTTTGAGTTATTCCCCAAGCGTGAAAGAGTTCAACTATGATACTTTTTTTATTTAACTGTCCCTAACTGGGAAGCAAGTTAAGAGCTAAAGTTGACCACAGCGAGAAAGCCCAAAAGTGTCAACATATCTGCAGTATATATTGTCGAACTTAACTCGTAAAATAGTAATAAATAGTCTACTGTACCCTATACCATACCATACATAAGAAGAAGGGTAATTCAAAGTAAATCCAAACTTGAGATTTTTATTTTTAATTTATCTACTTTTCGCCACAGATACAAGCACATCTCCAGTGTGCCAACTGACAAGATTGAAAATAGAATGATAAAATAGCATAGATATACACAATATACAAGAATTGAAAGATATCGATAAATCAAGCTCGAAATCAATTGAGTAGAGAAAAAAGAATAAAAATAAATAAATAAAATGCACATCTTTGGTTTGAATGTCAGTTGAAAATCTCAGTGTGTACCCCGTTCAGTTGTATCGTTTGAAGCGCACCGTGACACGCATAAATTACGATGTAATTACAGTCTACGACGATCACGATCACGGGGGCCTCCGCTTTGGAAATACGACAGACAGATCCGATCTCCTCGCTTCGTGAAGATATATATATATGTATACCTTAACCGTAAGAATTGTGATGGCGTTGGGCGCCCCACGTTATTTCTACCAGCGTAACGCCGTCGAGATAACCTTAACCACGATTGCACGAGGCCAGAGTTAAACGCAGTAACCGGAATCATGCCTTGAAATCGACGTTGGGAAGTGTCTTGCAAGAGACCCAGTTTAACTTTGTACCATCTTATATACATAAAATAAAACAACTGAAAGGACAACACTCTCGCACATCAATGACACAACTAGCAAAGCACATATTGTATAAATAAATAAATAAATAAATGAATAATATTGTGGTGCTACAGGTATTTTGTCTTGTTTCTATTCTTGTACACTACATATATAATTTGCCTATTCGTGATTCGAGGTTGATCTCTTCTGACACGACTTTTAACATGGAAAAATAACTTTTTTTTTTTTCAGTTTTCCTGATTCTTGACTAACGTGATTTATTTTTAGATCATTTTTTATATATAAAAATAATATATTAAATATAACAAGTCCATAAGTTGAAGAAACCTTTTGAAGCATCAAAAATTTATTTATTTTTTTCATTTAATGATATTAATAATTATGTAAGGCCAAGTAGATTATAATAAATCATTTTGTCTGACTAATATTAAAATATATTCCTTGACAGCACAAAAACAATAACCCTTAATAATAATAATAATAATAATGAGAATTAAAATTTATAGAAATTATTGAACAAATTCAAAACGGAAATGAATTTAAAATCCTCATGCCTCGTGACTTTATGAGTGGAAAATGTATTATCCTAAGTAGATTTTATCAATGAGTTATGGATAATGTATGAATTTAATAGCGCTGACAGGACACACGTATGTTTTACCCAATTGAAAAATCATATATAAAAGAGAGCAATGATAAAGATAAAAAATGACGTTGATTATATGATGAGAATATAGTGATAAAGATAGGAGTGAAGAGGACAAAAAAATGAATAACAAAATACAAAAATAATAAAAAAGCAAGTCAGAGGTGCTTACTATTACTACCCATATTCTATAACAAAAACTCAGCGAACCAAATCTCCGGCACAACCTGACTAACTCCGAGCAAAATCCACCCACCCATACAGCTGACCTGTCCTCTTTGCTGCTCAGCTGAGCGCTGCATTTTCTAGATCGGGTGCGATGTTTACTCTAAGGTAAATCGAACGGATGCTCTGGTTTGCTATTACACAGGAAACACGTCAAGGAATCCACTACTCAAGCTCATCCGGTTTAACAATAGATTAAAACAGAACAAATATTTTTCGAAAATCAATGTGTTATTATTTTTTTTTTTAATGTTATCAGGTATCGAATTAGAAATGTTTTTCATATGAGCTTTGATAGGTATTTTTTCATACTATAATTAAAAAAACAAAAAACTGGGTTTGGGAATTTCGGATACTTCGGTTTGATCGAGTCTTATGTGAATATTGACCTGTGATGGCATATTTTCAAGAATTTGATAAAAAAGTTTTAAAAGTGTGATTATCAAAAAATTTGGACTCAAGACGTCTTAAGAGGGCTGTTTTTTTTTTTGTCATTGTGTAACACACAATAGACAACATCGCTGTAATGCCAGTATTGAATAAAAAAAAAGATGAATGTACAAATTGGTTGAAGAAGGATGCACTCAAATCTTTCGCGTGAAATTTGAGAGGATAGAATTAGATTGTAATATCGTTTGTTCAACTCACCAGGCGTCATTCAAAGTTTCACCGTCATTTATACATATATAGTATATATATATACTATATATACATGTCCTTTCGTGTTTCGCCTCGAGATATTCATCAGTTCGTGTCAAGGGGTTGCTGCTTGGCGTGCAACCCTCGTAGCAAATAGTTCACCTCCCTGCGACATTCTCAAGTATACGCATTTGAGATCTTTCTTTTTCGTCTTTGAATGAGACTTTTGCTCAGGAACCACTGAAAGAAAAAACAAATAATAATAATAAAAATAAACAAAAAGAAAAATGATAAAACTGTTGAGAGTTTGCCACAGAGGCAAAGATAAATTTTAATAAGGCGCAAAAGGGTTTTTTTTTTTTTTTTCATTTTCTTTGACTGTATTTAAAATAATAGACTCTTCATATTTTTCATTGTAGCTTTTTTTTTTTAAATTTATGTAAGACAGTAAATTATTATTATCATTGAATCTTATTATACAAATTTTTAAATGAAAAATGATGTTAAATTTATTATGTTATTAATGAGCAACTCATCGTGCAAGAAGTGATAGACTATATCTTAACCATAATGAAAAATTGTACAAACAAATAATCAATATTTAAAAAAAAATGATTAAATGAATGTAGAAATTCATTATTTTTAAATATACATATAGATGTATAGATATGTCAAGTCAATATCATGGGATAAATTAATTTGTATAAATAAAATGAGCTTGCAAGCTCATATACACGTATATGGTTTGAAATCAAACTGTGAGATGCGGGTCACAAATGATTGATTGCGATTTAATTGCCGACCGATTAAGCATGATGATACATCAATTTGTGTCTTGTACAAATAGTTTGAGGCTTTATTTGATGCACACAATTAGTTCATCCATAAATACACACCAACGAATTATTCGTTGTGTTAATGAGTTTGTCTCTTGTCTATAGTTAAAATTAAAATTTAATTTTGAAAACGGAAATTATTCTGTTAAAATGATTATAATATCTTGCTGATAATTTTACAAGAATATTAATTGAAAATTTTATAATCAACTGAGAATATTCCCCAAAGAAAAAGGGAGAAAAATAAAAATTTATATATTTAGGGTTGAAGTTTATTTTTCTTTTCATTTTATTTCTCAATGGGAATGAGACAAGGTTTTATCAACGGAAATTGGCCGGAACACAAGCAAGATATCACTCCGGTACGATCTTTGGATGGCATTTCTGGTCATAGCTATCTGCAACCGGATTTTATGCTATGCATCTCTTCTTGCCTGGCGTATTTTCATCGTAACTCATATACACACCCTAATCTTCAGTGATTCCTTCGTCATGTTGCCTAACCGTATTATATAGAATTTCTCTACCTCGCTCTTCCGTATGTACACAGTAATATACTATTCATTTTGTACACATATATCCAGTTATATATACATGTATGCATATCGAAACCCCAAAAACAACAGATGTTGAGCTTACCGAAGCACATTTTGATTACGATGACAAAATTCAATATGCTTCGTTTGCATAAAACTTTGACTACTTTTTATTCCAATTTGAATAATATATTTTCATAAAATTATTGAGGATTCTTGATGAAAAAAAAAAATACTTGTTCATTATCGTCGATAATTATTATATTTATTCGTTCAATTTTGTTTTTTATTTCTATCAAACTTTGTGATTAATAATAATGGAAAATAAATTAATATAGAAGTGAAGTTTATCACGGTTCATCTTGGTAAAGAATAAGTCTATTTTATTCATGATTGTTTGAAACTTGGTAATGAATTGAAGTACAACCAATTGAATAGTTCATGAGAAAACTTGTGCAATATCTTATCGATGATGTTCAACAGTACTCACGTAAGTAAAATAAATAAAAATATATATTTAAAGTATTTATTATAAATTATTAATCATCTATTGAATAGTTGAAAATATTCAAATTTAATTGAAAATAATATTGGTAATAATAAAGAGGCCGAGTAAAAGGTACAAGTTTTTGTTGTCTAAAGAAAACACTGACCTTAGACATAAAGACGAACAAGACATAAGGTGAAAAAAAAAAATAAAAAAAAATATCAATAATGATAATATCATACAAAAAAGATTCTTGGACACAACATGACACGGCATGGAAAAATAAAAATAAAAAGTAGTGTGTTTTGGAAAGACACATATATAGCATAGAGTGTCCTCTTGTTTACGTTTTTTTTTTTCTCATTCTATCTTTCTATCATAATACAACAACTCACTTTGTTATATTTACTCTTTTATAAATACTTTTTTTCATTATACATTTTAATTAAAAATGAATTAAAATGTGTTGTATTATACAAAAAAAAAAAGTTATAGATTAATTTAAAAGCTCAATTTTTAATAAAATAAATAAATTTAATTAAAATAAATATGAATGACAAAATAAAATACCTCGTAAGTAGACAGCTCCAAACTGGCAAATTGAATGTTTCATGATTTTTCATGACAAACTTCAATAAAAAAAAAATAATTGTTAATAATAAAAGTCCGCGAAATTTGTATTTTCGCGCCTAGTAAAATTTTTAAATTAAATTCATGATGGCCGATGATCACAATGGCGTCATGATGTTTCATTTTTTTTTTGTCGTAGGGGGGCTAAGTATCGCGAGTGAGAAAAAAAACCATTAAAAAGAGACACCGAATGGACAAAATCATTATCAATTAATAATTAATCTAATCACACAAAATACACGAAACAAATCACTCACAACATTCAATCGTATGTCCCACTATTGATATCTATCAAATTTATATATATTTTTATCAATTAATATGCAATTGATATGAATTCAAGGGCACTCCAAAGATTAGCCTGAATTTTCACGGCGTCCTTTTTTATTTTTCACATAACACAAAAAATACATTAGATACACGAAAAATAATAGCACCACCGTATTCGTCGCGTTTCACACTATCAGATGATTATAAATTTGTTAATTGATTGACACTTTTAATTATTAAAATAATTGAGAATATTTGGGACCGACGTGAGTGTGGGCGGTGACGCGCAATAAAAAAATTGGACTGCTTCTTTTTTTTTTTTTTCTTGCAAGTGCGACAACCGCGATGGCAACGGAGAGAGAGAAACAAAGATGGAAGTAAAATAAAATTTTAATTATTGAAAAATGAAAACTGTTATTAAAATAAAATCAAACTAATTGTATAATTAAAAATTAAAACAAAAATAACTGCTTAGGATGAATTTTAGTGTTTAATTATTTAACTGTTTAACTATATATAATTGTTGTTAATTTTTTTTTGTCAAGTTTGTTGTTTTTATCGATAATGTCGACATACCTCATTATCATAATTCAAATAATTAATAGAAAAATAGCGCCATTCCAACATTATCAACAATCATAAAAGAATATTATAATATTCAATTTTTATTCAAGTTATTATTTATTTACGCTGTTTCTTATTATTACTATATTGTTTATTGATAAATAAAATTTTTAATTGTCATGTTTACCATCCGTCTTCGTTTCTTTGATGTATTGATGTATTGATTTTTACCTTGAGCTTAATAATAGATGTATATTTTCAAGTTGAGTTGATAATATATATTTTTTATTCTGATATCATGAATACTTGGTTTGCCATTTCGGGATTTGGATTATGCAAATTATTTTCTTATCAATATATTCATCGGTTTGAGGATTTACTTTTAATAATAAATAGAAAAAAATAAAAATAAATAAAAACTAATATGTACGTGGTGGGTTTTTAAATAATCGAATAAATTGAAATCAACATTTTTTTTTATATTCAAAATTTAAATAAAAGCATAACTACGTATTTTTTGAATGACTTTTTTTTTTGTAATAATAATTGTACATTATACTAGAAAAGACCTCGTCATCCAGTAGAATAATGTTAAAAAATAAAGCTGAAATATGAAATATAATAGTCCTGCTGGATGTTGAGTCCACGCATTTTTATTTTTTTGGGGGTTATATGTTGTAACCCTTTAATCATTTAAATTCTTTTTAAGAGTCAAGGGAAAATATAATGTGGTACCAGTGGAATTTTCTACTAACACTCCTGTGGGAGATGTAGAAATTTAATTACTAACGAAAGTGAGTCGTTAAAAGTTGTCTAATGATAGTCAAGCTGCTGGAGTTTTTGGCTTTTTACTTGTTCCCCCTATTTCTATATGTATTTATTTACTTTTTTTTTTAATGTTTAATATTTTTTTATATACGTTTTTACAGTCCTCGTAGTAACTATAAATGTGCGAGTGCTGTTTGGACCATGAAAAATATTTAAATATTAAGTAGAATTTTCTTCATTAAAAAAAAAAAAAAAAAAAAAAATAATAGCAACGAAAATAAAATTAAATCTTATCTTTACTAAAAATATTTAGACATTAGAATCATTTGCATTATTTTTTTGATGACCAAGTAGGTAGTACGGTAGTCAATGAGGTGTCATGTAAGCTACATAGAACATTCAAGCTTGAACATTGAATCGACAACGCCCTGGGCCTACACAGCTTATATCGTATTGCTTAACCGATCGTGAAGTGTGATATTGCTATGTACCGAGGCAACTTGGCTTGACCGTAAAGCTTTTGTCCAACAGACCATGCTCAACTCTTCAACATGATACAAATCTCTTCGATATTATCCAGCCATAAACCTAACATCAATTTTTTCTTTTCATATTTTTTATTTATCTTCTTTTTATTCTACCAATTGCATGATTTTTACAATTTAAAATAGAAACAAAAAAGCTATAAAATATTGTAAAAATTGGTAATGATAACATAACAAAGTTATGTAAAAATTGCAAAAGTGTGGTGTTTAGTTGAGAGGGTCAATTGCTTGTATGTCTCGGTTGGTAAATAATAAATATGGCTAGTCTAGAGAGTGAACACGCTCCAGTGGGCCATACCAGACACACCTTTGCCAGAAAAATGCAGGTTTGTGCAAAAAAAATAATAAAATAAATTGCTTTATAAATATGTAAGTGCTAATATTCACCCCTAGTAGATATGAAAAAAAAAAAAAATAATTATATTCGAATTTTGACAATTTAAATTCACATTGCAGTATAATTATTATGTTAGACTTAATAATGACAATAATAAAATGATAGTAAGTTATTGTGAGAATTGAATTATTTTATGTAAAATTAATTAAACATTTTATTTACATTTGTGAAATGACAATTATTTGTGAAATTAAAGTCACCTTGACTCCAGGTATTATAGCTTTAACTTTTTTTTATTTATTTTCATTGCATAACGAGATGAAAACCACATTTCTTTCGAAATAAATGTTAACATTGGGTAAATATAGTGGGATGTTGTCCTCCATCCTCACGCTGAGGTCAAAAGGGCATACTCAAGAAATATATATCACAAGATCGCGTTGATAAAACAGACTGTAAGAGCCTCACGTATTGCAGGTTTACTGATCTCCGCGAGAGACAATATTTATTTCTTCTTACAATCTTGTTTTTTTTTTTTTATTTTTTCCATCATATAGTATGTATCGAACTTTTTGGCAAAAAACAGAACGTTTTTTTTTTTTTATTAACGTTTCGTACATTTGATTTATTGTTTGTTTTCTTGGGAACGGTAAAATCGTGTCGATTACACTGATTCGAAAAAATAATGAAAAAAAAAATATATAAAAATTGTTATGTATTTTTTCTAACAATTTTTATTTTTTTCATGAGATTGATTAATATTGGATTGTAAATAATAATCCAATTTTTTAAATGAATTGTTATTTTTAACAATGGCAAAGGCGTTAATTATTATTATTCTTTTTTCATATCGCGCAAATAGAAAAAGGAAAAATAATACAAATCAAAGTTAATAATAAAATGAAAAATTGTTGGCAGTTTCATATGCTGTACTTTAGTATTTTGTAGCATATTTTGATATAATAAATAAAAGATGTGCTTTCAGTGTCACTCTATATACGTCAAGGTTGAATATTTCAAGTTCTTTCAGGTAAAAGATATGTACTGAAGGGAGTTTGAAACTCTCAAAGAGAATAAAAGTTTTAAAACTTGAGTTATACTAACAATAGGCTTTCATATATGTGTGAGTATGTAGATATATTTTACTCTAAGAATTTTAAAATTTTTATCAAACAAAAGTCTTAATATTTTGTGCAAATAGTGCCCAATCCAATGAGTCGAGATATTTTTGGGCTGATAATAACAATCAGTTGCTTAGCTTATTTTATATAAACAAATAATTATTTTAAAAAAATCGAAATAAATGTAAACTTATGATGACTTGAAATGAAATAATAAAATTTGAAATTCAATTGTTTTTTTCTTTTTTAAATAAATTTTCACAATACCAGCTGCATTGCCTTGGGGATTATCTAGTGCTGAGTAGTAATCATTATACACAGAAGGTATATTGTTGATAGAAAACAAGAAAAAAAAAATAAAAAAAAACTTTAGTTAGGGGAGAAAGCTTTCATGTATTTTTACCTGTTTTTTTTTTTATTTATTTTTTTCTTAATATAAGCTTATTTATAGTATCATCCTGGATCCCCTTTCTTTCTCATTTATGATAAAATAACGTAGCCCACTGTACGTAAACATTTAAACATAAAAAATAATAATAAAAAAAAAACAGCCCAAATTTACAATCTATTTCATTGACCAAAATTTGCATTTATCTAATTTAATGAAAACTCCGTAAAATTTATACCTATTCAAAGGGTGAATAATTATTCCGATAAAAATTTTGCTTTTAAACCTAATTAAATAGAAAATTAATTTATCTCATAACGAATTGTTTGAACGTTACCGAATAATCTCGATTATTAAAATTTCTATTCAATAAATTAGCTTTATATAATTGTTTATAAAAGAAGTTAAAAATATTAAATTCAATATGAACATAATTCAATAAAATTGAAAAGCTTGTGATTGAATTTTTCATAATACCCTCCAACCAAATCGTTTATCTTTTTTATTTATGATCAAATGAAAAAAAAACATAAGAATGAGTTGAAAAAATAAAAAAAATATACTAAAAATACAAACATTTCCATTGTAAATTTTCCAAGAGCAGATGCAAGCATGTATTTATACCCGTTTACTTTTTATTGCGATTACAACTTTCAGTCTCTAAAACAGCTAGGGGGAGTAATACTTTTTTTTTTTCTGATATATTTTTCTTTTTTATTTACTATTCTATATTTTCTTTTTTTTTTTCGGGCAATGCATTATTGCCTATGTACTGGTAGAGGCAAAAATGAATGTAGAAAAAAAAAGAGGGTGGTATGCATCGGTGAATCGGTGGCTCCCTGTTGAATTTATTTGGGGTGTATAAAGTTGGTCTATGAGGATGATGGTAAAAGGGTTCGTTTAGTTGCCTCGAGCAAAAGGGTTTCTATGCCATATGCATTGATATATGTATATATCTCAACATCCTAGAAAACTTACCCCTCTATTTTCTCTATTGTCAATAAAATTTTCCATTACGATATATAACAACGTTTTATTTATTGTTCAAATTCAAAAAGCAAAGAAACAGCAGTCATACACTTCAACAGTCATGGAATTATTTGCATTTCATGATTATTCTTTTTTGGGTGTTTCAATGAATTGATTTATAAGAATTAAAAAATAATAATAATAAAAATAAAAAGGGGAAAATTGAAAGGAGTGGCAAAATATACAATAGGTGTTTGATTTCATTTACAAAAATGTAAATTATTAAATAAATCAACATTATTATTATTTTTCATGGAACATATCAATCAAATAGATTAGTATTTTTATTGTTGTTATTATTTCACTTGATTTTTTAAACGTGAAATTTATTATTGAACACTTGGGCATAAAAAATAATCGATAAATTAGAAGAGAAATCAGGGGGGTAAGTTTAATAACGATGTGCGTGTTTTAGATATTAGTATGTACCTTCAATTGTTGACATTACAAGTAAGTGTTTACTTTGCATAAGTTATATTTTGTATATATAATAATACAAGCTTGAGTATATATGTTTAGTTGATAAAGTTTTATAAATTCTGCACGCTCCAATGAAAAAGGGATAGAGAATATGAGCACCTTAGGGTGCTTTGATTGCAATACGGGAATTAATTAACGAACATGGGCAGAATCTAGTCACCGAGAAATCTGACGTGACTGCTGTTTGAGCTTCGAGCTTAATGCCCATCGTCTTTATCATGTTTTCATTATTGTTGGAAATGTGTTTCGGTATCTAGACTGCATTAAAATATAATTAACATTTTGGTTCTATCGTCACGAGTATTATATATAATAACGTTCAAATTTTCATTGAAAATGTTATTTTTCATTCATCATATGCCATTCGATATTTAATTATTTGAAAAAAAAATACCGCTACAATTTTAATAACTTTTATACGCAAATTATTTTTATATTTTTAACGAGGATATTTACACCTGTGCAAAAATATCGATTCAATATATATTCGCATATATTTTAACAATTTTATACTCTGATTTTTTTTTTATTTTTCAGTATATATTCCATGAATTTCATGCAACTCACAGTGACTGTACTAGACAACTGTTTGGTAATTGGATCCCGCACTGCCGGGATTTCGGAAACACCCAAACTGCAAACACACAGTATACCTGTGGATTTGTTACATATATGTATATTTTTTTATTTTTCTCTCTATAATATGATTTTCTATCATATATTTTTTCACGAATGTATAACGTCAACATCTGCATTCAGCAACATTTTTTTTCCAATTTATACCTCTTTTATTTTTGTGTTTTTTTACGAATGGATATTTTCATTTTATGTACACAAAAGTGTGTTACGAAATTTAAACGAAATTGAGTGAATAAGAGTGCAGACATATATAAAATGTATATAAACTATTGCATCACATGCATACGTATATCATTGGTTTATCGAGTTTTATATAAGCATGATTTATAAACAAAGATATTCTCTGTTGAAAATATTCCGTATGGTATTTATTGTCGTTTGTGATATTTAAAAATTTCAAATATTTACTAGTGCTTTCGGCCTGAAGACTTGCCGCTTCAATCTCCATCAATTTGCACAGTGCACGTATTGTATATGAATATTTTAAAATTATTTGTAAAATGATTCACGTGATAAATATATTTATAAGCAATATTATTACAACAGAAAAAAAATATCATTAACTTATTTTTAGTTATATTGTAGTTAATAGGATGACATTGAAACATAGCCATTCACTGATTTAAAAATGAGATGGCACTTTCGTTCTTTTAACACTGCCAAAATATTGCCAAGTGGCTGGGCAAACATAATAGCATTGGACACATGGGTTATGATTAATTATGCGCACGTAATCATTAACGCTACCCTATGGCACTTTGGCCGAGATATATTTCAACCAACTTAATATATATACACACACACAGGAGGACATTTTACATTTTACAATGTGCTTCCTCGAAACGATCTAGTTATTAATTATGTTCAAAGTCATTATGCCATTAAGCTTAAACCACAAAATAAAAAATAGTCTATACGTGATTCTTGGTTATTCAATGTGTCAAAAATTAAATGGAATTTTTAAATATTTAATTTATTAGTTTATATATTTATCTAATAGTATACGTGTATTTAAGTAATAAAATTAATTAATGATTGTGTCATCATGTTATTGGGGCGGGAAGTGGATCACCGAAGTTGAAGACAAGTGCTGATTTAAAAATCGACTGATAAAATTAATCATGCAAATAACAGACTACTTAGCACATGAATATATTTTTGTACATGAAAAAAATCAAAGTATATATTCTCGGCTCGCAATAATGTTCAAAGGGTCATAGTATAATTTTATTATTATATATTTATATAAAAATAAATATAAATAATAAAATGATATTTTATGCAATAAGTGTATTAATTTTATAATAAATGGATAAAATTGTGAAAGTAAAAAAAATGTATTTAATATGATAAACAAAAAAATCAAGGTTTATGAAAAAGTCAGTGATGATGCCCACCAAGAGAGACATGGTTGGATCTTTACGAAATGGCCACTTAAATTGTCATAACTCCAAAGAGTTCCTGGAAGGAGTATTAAGGCTTTGAAGTGTTTTTATTTTTTTTAATACTGCAAGGATTATATCGTTTATTCTTTTATCTGTAATAATTTTATTTTTTTATTTTCGTTCGTCTCGTTTTTTGCTACCGCGGTTGAAAAAAATAAAAAAAACAGGCTTTATAAATTTATTTTTCGAACGAAATCACAATTTTATGCTTTTTTGTATCCTCACAAAGTTGAAGGTTTTATCTCAATTTGTAAATTTTACAACCATAACATCATAAAAACATAATGTCATTCTTGATTTAAACGAATCCGGATATTCAGTTGATGGCAATTGTTTACTATCTGTGAACTGATAGGAATGTTTTTTACTACTAGCAGTTATTACACTGGTTTTTATGAATTATTTTTCGACTCAAATACAAAAACAATAGAACAACTTATTTATGTATTATTAGACAGTAACAAAGTGTCCATGTGATACATCCCCAAGTCAATTCAGTCAGTTCATTCATTCATTAATTGGGTAAGATAAAAAATCTCACTTCTCAGAATATTAATTAAAATAACTTCATTATTTATGATATAGCTGATGGATAAATTGAGTGATACAGTAGTAAAATTATAATATTTGTCACATGTATTTAACATCATGTATTAGTTGTGGTGTAAATTGATGATCGATCAATAGAAGCCTTTTGCTGTTACAGTAAATGTATTCATTTTTTACAAATTAAATTCGTGAATCATTTACCATTCAATGTAATGATAATAATAACTTTTGAAATAAATAGTTATTTATTTGATTTTATTTTCAAATGTATATAAAAACATAATAATCCATCATATTTCAAGATTTATAACGAGTGAGAGTTGAAGGAAAAAAAATGAAAAAAAAAAGAAGAATTTATCTTGTTAAATGTATATAGGTTATGATAGTCTCCAGGGTTTTCAAAACTATAGCTCTTGTAGTGAATCTGTGTAATAATTTTTCCAATGATGGTCGAGGGTTGTTGTGCTAGAGAAGATAGGGAGATCCAAAGCGGTCGAAAACAACAATTGCCCAAGGCATTTCATACGACCTCATCACATTAATGTTTTGCCGACTAAACGACAAAAAACCGGTCGGTGCAGATTTGTCTGGGGCAGTATGAAAATGAAAAAACAAAAGACACAACTGCAGTGAATCGGAGAAAAAGAAGAAGAAGTGTAAGATTGAAATAAAATACGAAAAGGTGAAGATATTGGATAAGATGTGGTACGATGTAAGTACGATAGTCATGGCATTGCTCCGATTCACGAACCAGGTCAGAGTTCGCGAACAAGTTTCTAATCACTTTGCTTGACTTTAAAAACTCTACTAGTACTATTGAGATTAATTGGCTGCTTGATTTTTAATGCTTAAAACAACTAAGGGAGCTTTTTACACTTAACTTCTCTACTTGCGACTAGATTGTCTTATCAGAATCCCGAAAGGGAAGGCTTATGAGCGAGAAAAAA